>CAEGAE010037678.1:0-58723 GCA_903067095.1 Girardinus metallicus
AGACAGACAGACAGACAGAGACAGACAGACAGACAGAGACAGACAGACAGACAGAGACAGACAGACAGACAGACAGACAGACAGACAGACAGACAGAGACAGACAGACAGTCAGAGACAGACAGACAGACAGAGACAGACAGACAGTCAGAGACAGACAGACAGACAGAGACAGACAGACAGACTTCTCCGTTTTTCCTCCTCTAGATATTTTTCTGCAGTTATGCTAATCGCTCTGCTAGCCGTGCAGGTTTAACCGTGTAAGGTCGAGCTCTAAGAGCAAAGGTCGTAGGTCAAACAAAAGATCGCCGTGTCCGCTCATAAAGCCGTGGGCTTCCAACCTGAACCTGGCCGGGTCAGAAACTCATTTGTTATGCAAAGACCTGAAAGGTTCAGTAACCTCAGCAAACAGCGACATGTCAGCGAGTTCTGGGACTTTTCCGCTGGACCCGGAAAACTTTTAGTTACATCTCTACAATGCACACAGTAACTGTATTTAATCTTTTTTTTTTTATTATTTTATTGATGGTGCCATGAAACAAAGAGTAGAGAAAATGACTAAAATTTCCGATCATAGTGTCAATTTTTTTATTTAATATAAATAACTGAAATTTAACATGAAGATAAATCAAAAATATGATAAGAAATTTTTCACAATAAACGGTAAACAATAAGATAAACGTCCTATAGTTAGGGGATGACCTGAATGTAATATCTGTGGTGACCTTAATGAGTCAAGGTCACAGCTGGAAACCTGGACGATGAATCAGCTAAACTGAATAAATTTAAGTTAAAAATGCTAAATTAAGAAGATTTAATTTACAGAATAGTAATGTGGAATCTACTTTAATTTCTGGACTATAAGACGGTAATTTTTTCCCATGTTTGAACTTTGCAGATGATCTGATAGACTCAGTTTGTTTGAACCAGAACTCCATCATCTGCTCCACCTCCAGCTGCTGTGGTTCTGAGTCAAACCAACCTGTTCCCCTCCTGGCCTGTGGGGGCGCTGCACCGAGAACCACTGAAGGAAACGACACAAAAACTTCTGAAGACACTGAGAGCAACTTCCTTCTTCACCAGATGGAAACAAGATGGAGGCGTCAGATTTTAGCGGTTGGAGGATTTCACTTTTGTCTTTGGTTAAAACCTACAAGCCATTTCTCCTGCTAGCACTAGGCTAGCACGTTAGCTTTGGTTGTATTTACCCAGAATGCCCTGTGCTGTAGTCCACTTGGTCTCATCTTATGTAGTAGTCTTTACTGCATTCATTATGATAAACAATCACTATCAACAAGAAAAACATAACTAAAAAAAACAATAGGATTTAGTAAAACACAAGAAAACTTAATTTAATAAATACTTGAACTTTGTATGTTAAGAATACAAATAAGTTTACCCATGATTGTATTTCAGGTAACATTTAATTTACTTTATTTTTAAATGTGACAGTTTGTTTTAAGATCCACGTGCTGATCACTTTAAGTGTAAAAAATTTATATCTATTTTAAATGCCTTTTTAACGTTTATAGTTGGTGTTAAAGTTTCATCAATATTGTCTTCTAATGACATGTCACCTCTTAGTCAAATTTTCTGTCAACCTTTAGGCACCCCTGCCTCCAGGCTCAGCTAGTTTTCTGTGGGAACTTGCAGATAGGAAAAAAAAACAAACCCAGGCCTCATCTCCTGTCGCCCAACATCAGTGTCTGACCTCACAAATGGAGAAGCTTCATGTTGAAATCTATAAATGAAGAATGGGATCCAGGATACCAGATCATGACATTACCATGGACTAAAAAGCGGTGGAAGTATCATGATGTGGGTTGTTTTGATGGGAAATGGGAAAATGACGACTAGAACGTAATAAAAAAAAAAACATCACAAAATCAGAACAAATAATTAAGTTCTGGTGAGTTCTGATGCCTGCATTGCTAAAAGTGATGCTAACTCTGTTAGTAACACTCAGCTGTTTATGAGGTTTATTTATAACTTTGGACTGGACAGATTTCTGCCGTCCTGGACAAAGAACCATAAAATGCTTCACTGAAAAATGTTGCTGTCTTACTTGTGCATGTGCTCCAGGCTGGCAAAGATCATCACCCCGTAGGAGAGGCCGCTCTGCACCAAAAAATGGACCGAATACCTTTAAAGACAAGACAAATATCACACAAATATTACACAAACATGTCAATAATTATTTACTGCCTGGACCCCCTGCCAGCAGGGGGCCCAGGCAGTCAGAGGACAGGAGAGAAATCTGAATGTATTTCAGCTAAACTCCTAAAAATTCATCCCTACGATGTCAGAACAGGCTGCATGCGGATCTGCCACATCAGAGCGCCGCAGGAGAGCAGAAACACAGAAACACCGAGTCCAGCAGAGCAGAGACGGCGCTCTGAGTTAGCCGAGAGTCAACGCAGACGACGAGGAGAGGAAAAGATGGCAAAACAAAAACAGGCGAAAACACGACGGCAAAATATGTTTTTTCCATTTTATAGCAGAAATGTCGTTATGAAAATGTTGCATGTATCAAATAGGACTTAAAAGAAATTTGACTTCCTGATTGAACGAGTTGAAATTGGGCCTCTGTCTCTTCAAAAGCGCCTCCTCTTTCTGAAGCTCCGCCTCCAGGAAGTTGTCCCAACATGGCTCCTCTATTAACCCTTTAATGCTTTCACCATTATATTGCGTTATAATGAGCTCATTAGAAGAGCAGCAGCTCAGCAGTTCCACCAGGTGTTTGCTAATTGCTGCTGGCTAGTCAGAAGGAGCTGAGTGGGGGAGGAGCTGTGCCTCGAAGGCGGGGCTAAGTCCATCCAGGCGTTTCAGCAGCTGATTATGTGATTCTTTTTTTAATTTGCTGCATTGTAGTGAACCTTTGTGCAATATGGATTTTTATTCTTTTCTATTCCCTAACTTCATATGCGCCTTTCTAGATTAAAAAAAAAAATCACTTATTATCATCAAGGCAAAACTCCGGGTTTGTATTCGATGAGGGAATAACATTATAACACAATATAAAGCTAAAATAGGTCAGTTTTACACGATACTGCCTCTTTAAGGAGGAGGAAGAAAGAAAATCTAATTTAACTGGGAGGAATGGATTAAACCAACATGACAACAAGTCTGGTAGACAGAAACAATCAGCTTTGTGTCCATCGTTTGCTCTGCTTTACTCTGGACTTCATGGAAATCATCCCAACATGTTTCTTCAATGTTTCCGTTTCTCCTGCAGCGCTGGCAGCAAAATGCAGACAGCAAATCTCATGGCTTCCTGTTCTACAAACAAATGTCAGGCTGGGAAATAAAATGTTTAACTATTTTTAAAGTTATTTTACTTCCAACATGATAGAAGTATAAAATCACACACTACGAGAATAACGTTGTAAAACGCAGTCGTGATAAGACAAGAAGAAAATTGCAGTAACATGAGAATAAAGTTATAATAAAACAAGAATGAATTTATACTATTAGAATAAAATTGAAATAATTCGAGTGTAAATTCGGAACATGTTGCAACAATATGAGAATAAAATCGCCAAATTTGCCCTTTGAGGTCTAAAAGCGAAAAGAGCATTTCAAATAAAAATCTATTATTATTATTTAAGTCAGAATAAAATCACAAAGTTAGAACAAAGTCATAACATCAGAGAATAAAATTGCAATAATTTTAGAGAACAAAGTCGTAATTTTATCTGACACAAAAATACTAAAAACATAAAATGTTTAGAATTGGTTTTACAAATAATAAAACATTTCATCTAATTTTAGTGTCAAATTACTAGAAGCAGCAGGAATTTGAATCGATTTGAAAAATGATCTTAATCTTTTTTCTTTAACCTATTTTTAACCAGGAAAGTCCAACTGATATTAAAAACAAAAACTAACCACCAGGGCTTTTTTCTTATGAACACGACTTTTTGTGCCAACGCCTCATATCTCATGTAAAGTCATAGTAGCGCCACCTAGAGGCAAACCAAACTCTGAAAATTAGTTTTCATGACTTTGTGCTCAGTAAGAACGACGAGTGTTGAAGTAAATTTCTGTCAGCTTTGTTCCGGTGCAGTAATGCTGCATTTCTATGAAACACGGCGGCTGCAGGGAAACTAAAGTCAAATAAAATCCTTAAACTGTGCAGAACGGCTTTCACCCAGAAGCAAAAGTTAAACGTTCTTAGTTTTTCTGGTAGGATGAGGAGATCTTTCAGCCGTATCGATTTCTTAAAACCGCGTGGAAAAATAATATTTTTTTGCACCACAGGAGTCACATGATGAGCTACTGGATGTTACTACTGGCAGAAACGACAAAGAAACGACAGGAAGTGGTAGGAGGATTGTGGAGCTGCATGTTTTTAAATGATTTATCTCATGAACAAACTTTTTCACGTGTGATTTTAATTGCTTTTCTTATTTAATGGAATCACAGAAATTTAAAAATTGTGTTTTTTTAACATTAGCAGATGACCGACAAAGTTTTTGTGCAGGATAAACACGGCGGCACCTTACCAGCCGAAGCAGAACAGAGCCAAGTACAGGCCCAGGAGGGTGGCCACCACGTGTCTGATGAAGGGACTGGTTTTACTGGGATGGAGGTAGATCCGGAACCACACAGCCATTAGCAGAGCGAACAGCTGACAGGCCACAAAGTTCACCTGCACACAGAAGCAGCAGCAGAAGAAGAAATCCCGTGAAAACACTGACCTCCATGGTTTTATTTGCATGAGAGGGATTAGAGCGGTTTCAGCTTCACTCATAATGAGGCGTCACGTTTATTTACATAACGCTTCAGCAACAACGTGCTTTACGTCATAAAAACATCCTGAAGTCATGAAACGAGAAATAAGCATTTAGGTGGAGAGACGAAACGAGGGACGCAACACAAAGCACCGTTACAATCATGTTTTCTACACTTAGTTTCTGTGTTATTCACCATCAATCTCCACGTTTTTTAACCAAACTTTCTGAATTTATTGTCAGTTTAAGTGTTTTAACTTAACATTAATTTTCATGTTTTCAACAGTTTATATGTTTTTAACATCAGTTTCCATATTTCTTGACACTAATTTTAACATTTTCAGTCAGATTTAATGTTTTTTCAGTGAATTTTAATGCTTTTTTTAGTCAGTTTCGGTACTTTTAGGGATGCACTGATCCGTTTGTTTCACTTCCGATACCAATATCTGTGGTTTAGTGTCGGCCGATACCGATCAGATGCAAAAAACAGCTAGAAAACCAGCAGAAACAGAAGTGGAACAAAAACCATCAAAATCAGAATAAATCTATAAGACGAGTAAAACTTTTCACAGAGCTGCGTCTGATGTGAGGCGATCCGACGGCCCTGCTGGCGTCACGCCGCGTTCGCCTCTCAGGGAAGATCTTTAACATCCTGTGAAGCTGTTCCCATTAACCTCACACACCTCCCGATGTAAAGGAAAACAAACACACCTTCATGCAAACGAGGGAGCATCACTACAGCACATTAATTAGACATTAATTGCTATGAGATGAGATTAATGAGGAGGGAAAGGAGATGTAGCCCGACGTCTGTCTGCAGGCCACATGCTGACAAATCATCAGCGGTGAAACATTTTGTTTGTCCACATACACATAAACACTGAGGCAAGCACGCAGAGAACATGAACCGTAACAGCAGTTTGTTCTCTTTTCCCTGTGGGTGAAAATGTTCAGCAGAGGAGCAGACAAAGGAAAGTTCAGAGGACGAAAAATCCCCCTTTTTCACCCTCAAATCCATTTGCTTGTGTCCTTGGAGCAGATAAGAGCTCAGTTTTTCTGCCCCAGTGCTGCGTAGATATCTGTCATATCTGTAGATATCTGATACTTTTGAATCCACTCAGTTTTTTGAACTGTTAAATTTCCGGCTAATCGACTTCATGAATCCGCAGTGATTTTGCAGGAATGCCACAACAACAAGCGGTTAAGTCAAAATGTTGGGTTGCTGAGTTTATTAACCCTCACAAGGATCAGAGCCACTTTGAATTTCCTGGATAGATTTTATTTTAATCAGCAGAGAAAATCCTCTTTGTTTACGTGGCGCATTTCAAAGTCCTTTAGCTACGTCTGCTAGCATCACAAAGGATTTACAGACAGATAGAAACACTAAGTTGTATCTGAGGAAAAGCTGCAAAAAACACTAAAATGAGAAAAGAAATTCCTTATTTTAGACATGTTGCGATGACTTCTTTGTGTTGCTAGCGCAGTGTGCTAGCTGTTAGCTCGTGGTGCATGGAACCGTACTGCGGGTTTTGAATAGTGTTATTACATGAGTAGATTGTTAGTTTTTTTTTATGTTTTTGTCAAGGGTAACACGTGACCTAAATCTGGCCGGTGACGTTTTGGCGCTAGCTAGCTGATAGCTACCTGGCTAGCTATGTTGAAGTGTTGTTTACAAGATGTTTCAATTCAATTTGGGAAGAAAAAGTTTCTAATCTACGATGGTGTATTAGGGTCATTGAAGATGGAAAAATAAAATCCGCCAAAACGCTCAAATTTTGAGATTAATTCAGAAAATTTTTTGAAAAAAACATGGAGATTTCTGAGTGTGAAAAGTCAAGATGTCTGCATTTTTGGCAGAAATGTACTCTACTTGCTGTCAAACTACAGAAATGTCCAGACAGGATGGAGGGAACCCTCTGAACCCCGGAGGGGGCGGGCTTTGAGGCGCCTCATTTGCATTTAAAGAGACGGCACCAAAACAAGACGCACCTCAGAACGGAGTTAAAAAGAGGAATTCAGAGCAAAGCATCGCAGTTTCACTTCACAACTGACTGGTTTAAATGTGAAAAGAAAAGATTTAAAAGTAAGATTTGTCCACTTTAAGGTGCTTCACCGTGTTTCTCTGGCTTCATCTTCCTCAGCCAACCAACCAAAAGAAAACACAACCGTAAGAGATGATTTTGGGTCTAATTTTAGTCACTTTCTAGCTCTAAATACTAAAGAAATCTGGCATATTTGTGTTAAATAAGTTACATAATCCGGCTGAATGTCTAATTTTTGCCCATTTCTCAGAGAACATGGATGATGATATAAAACTGCAGCTGCATTTCTGCCCACCAGCGTCAAACATGGACAACGTTCGGCGCTGAGGGTCTGGGAGTCAATCGGGGCGAGGCGGGCCCATCCCTGAAGATCAGAGCGTTGCTTTGTTAGGGGAGGAATGTCATGTAGGGGAGCGAAGAGGGAGGAACAGAGGATGTTCAGACCAGCAGCAGCTGCCAGAGATTTCTTCTCACAGTTTTCTGGCAAAATGTCAGACTTTACATCAAGAATAAAGCTGGTAATTTGTCAGCTAAGGCCCTTTTCCTGCAGCTAAAACTAACGAAAATCACCTTTTCTGGCTACAGATCCACCCGCAGAGCAACCTGATAAAGAAGCTCCAGGAAATTTGGACTTTCATCGACGCCTAAAATAATCCAGAGGATGTCTTTAATTTGCATAAAACAAACACATCAGAAAATGAATTTCTAATAAAATGTTCAGACTAATGCTGGGCTTAAGGCTGTATACCAAATTTGATTTCCGATTTTAATATATTTCTTTCCTCACTTTTTTAAAACAAAGAAATGACATAAAATATCTTAACTTTTTCTTTGAGTTCACCTGAATTCAACGTCAGAACAAACAAAACAAGACGGCAGTTCTTTTACATCAGTCTGAACTACGGAAACACCAGGAAGGCAATAGTGGAAAAAAAAAATCTAATTTTCAAAAAAAAAAAAAATCTAATTTTCAAAAAAATGTTAATTCCAAAAACAAAAAAATGTATCAATAAATAGAACTGATTTATTGTCCAGAAACAGGAGTTTACATTAGGAATTAAAAATGACCGAAGATTTTAGACTCAACACATTGCACCAAATTGAGCTATGATGCTAATTAGATACATCAGGCAGTTAAGGAGTAAAACAGTCTGTTCAATATTAGCATGTTAATTATTTCATAGAAGCTGCTGTTGTTCAAAAAAACCTTTAAACTGAGTCAAAAACTGTGTTTTTGAACAACCTTTTTCATCAGAAGTTCTTTAAATAAAGGATAATTCCATGACTGAGATCCTGACTCATTTTTTGCAACATGAAATCAGTGTTGCAAGTTTCACTTAAACGTATTTTGAACAGTCAGTGTTCATCCTGCAGCTAAACATGAACAAATTCCCTTTACTGTGCCGTCCTAAAACCTTTCATGACCCGTTTAACGATAAAACATTTTGGTGTAATAATTATTTACTCATTAATATTAACATATAATTTCTAGTTATCTAAAGTAAGCTTTTGATTCAAAGTTGCATATTCAAAATACATGAAATAATTTTCTTTTTCTACATTTTAATGCCAGTATCACTTCTTTCCATTTCTTCATTGTCGCTAAAACGCTTCAAACCCAAAAATTAGAAATAACTTAAAAAAATACAGTGAAGTTTCAGTTTGCAGGGAAACAAAATATGGAAAAGTTCCACAGACATGAAGCAAGCAGATGTTTTTATGGCGCAGGAAGCGATAATCTGCAGCCGGCCGTTTCCTCCCGCCGGCAGCAGCAGCAAAAAGCTCGGTAGCAAGACAAACCGGACACCGACAGACGAGCCGAGGGAGCAACTCAGAAGGAGGGAGGAAGTAGTAAATGCAGAGGAAGACAGAGATAAGCTTCCTCGTTGCTGTGTGAAATACTGAGCGCATGTGAGGAGGAGGACAACTTCACTTATTCTGCCATTAGCTCTGCTTACCGCCGTGCCAAACAGGCACTTCACATGCAGCATCCATCTGCTCGTTTCTTAATCTAACTCGTCAGATTTCATGTTAGAGTGGAGACAGTGAGGATGTGGAGCAGGAGAGGACGGCCAGCGCAGAAACAGACAGATGGGAGATGAGTCACTTTTTTCCTCTGGGCAAATCTCTTTTGGTACAACACAGCAGGAAGAAGCCGCGCCCTTAACCCCGTCTGGCTACATGCTAACATGGTGTTCAGCATCAATTTACATTGATATCAAAGGTATTTGTTACCGCTGGTACCAAATACCAAAGGGGCAAAAATGATTCAGATGCATTTATTTATTTTATTAAAATAGTTAAAAAGGAGATTTATTATTTGGTGATTTTTTTTAAAGCTATTTTCTAACTGTGGTTTTTCTTCAAAGTTCTCAATTTGAAAGTTTTCAGATTTTGTTCTTGCTGCTGCAGTAACAGCTGAATATCTTTGAAGACTTTTTTCTATTTTAACATGTTAAATTTAGAAAGAGGAAGCAAGAAAAGTCTAAATTTGCATGTTATTAGAAACAATGTGAGCTTTTTCACCTCGATATTTTACAAAAAAAAAGAATTTGGAAGGAGAAAAAGTCACTCAAGGTCAGCAAACTGCTGAGAGAAACTGTGTGAAATGCTGACAATTATGCAAAAATGAACCGGCTCGCCTGCAGCCTGGGTGTCCTTTCCATTAACGTGTTTATGAACTCGCCTTGTCAAAGATTAATTAACGAGAAGCTGCAGTCTGGAAGGTTCCCATGGGGCAGGAGGAGATAATCACCCTAAGAAAACGGGCCTGTTGACTGGAACCGGGCACCTTTTCAATGGGGAAGTGAGTTGAGTGCTGTGGTAAGGACTATTCAAAACACACACACACACACACACACACACACACACACCTCTATAGAAAGCGTTAGTAAACGTCACCGTTCGCTCCCGTCTTTGTGCAGCTCCATGTTTAGCATCGAGCCTCCGTCACACACACCGCTGGGTTTCTGTCCGTCTGTTTTTGTGCGTCAACACAAAGCAGATGAATTTGGACCATCATTACCATAAAATCCTCTTCTCCCCTTAGTGTTATTAAGTCAGAGCCTCCGTCCAGTTCGCTGCCACAGCTTTAGGGATTCATGCAGCTGCTGCCAGGATCAGGGCGAAGCATCAAAACACTCAATTTAAACTCAATCTCTGTCAAAAGTAGCTCAAGAAAAGCAAACATGGCAAACTTTCTAAACCGCCTGACGAGAACAGAGCAGGAAGCAGCGTTCATGTCCAGGTTCTAGGGGGAGAGCAGCAGAGATCCTTCTTCCTGTAGCAATTTAATATTTCGGCTAACTTTTAGCGCACTTCTCCTAAACTAATTTGTCCAGATAATTTCTTAAACACTAATTTATTTGGCTGTTTTGAAAACTTTCAGATTATTTGACATTTTTAGTTTAATGTACAATTTTGGTGTAGCATTTAGCATTAGCTTACTTTAAATACAATTTTGGTGTAGCGCTTTAGCATTAGCTTACTTTAAATACAATTTTGGTGTAGCGCTTTAGCATTAGCTTACATTAAATACAATTTTGGTGTAGCGCTTTAGCATTATCTTACATTAAATACAATGTTGGTGTAGCATTTAGCATTAGCTTACATTAAATACAATGATGGTGTAGCGTTTAGCATTAGCTTACATTAAATACAATGTTGGTGTAGCGCTTTAGCATTAGCTTCTGCTAAATACTAAATCAGCGCAGCGCTTTCGTGTTACATTGAACTAATGTTTATGATAGGTGTTTCCAGGTTAGCTAACTGTTCAGCTAGCGGTTCCCACTTCTGCCAGTTCCCATAAAGCAGTTTGTGGAAAGGTGTTTGACAAAAAACAGAAAGATTAGTACAAAAGAAAAATGGAAACATATAAGAAAATGACTGCATAACACAAAGTCTTCTGAAGTATTTTTGGACTAGTTTCTAGCGCAAATATCTTAGCACACTTGAAAAAAGACAAAACTAACTCATAGATCAGCTTTCAGCAAGATATATGAGCTTGTTTTAAGTCCTTATTATTGAAGAAAAAGTTATATTTCCATTGCCAGTTTATTTCACTTACACATTGGTAAAAATATCTTGTTGTAAGTGAAATAATCTGCCAAACTGGAACTTTATCATCAATATTAAGGAATTATTGACCTAGAACAAGTTCTTACTGGGTTTATGGGGAATGAATCAGTTTCTCTGAATAACTGAACTAATTTAACATTAACTGACTGAATGTTGGTTATGAGACGCTGAGTTTCGCTGTGGCTCTGCGCCCTCTGCAGCGGCGGCGTCACGGCTGCTGAGGTCCGAACCAACCCGACCCGGTTGGTCACAGTTCCTGAAGAAAAGCCGACATGTTGCTGCAAGAGGAGACGCTGACGCAACGAGAACAAAACGCTTCCTGCTCTTCAGTCAACACGACGACGCCTGGGCTTGTTTGGACCTTCTGCTCACATTGGGTTCGGTTCCACCTCAAACCGGGCCCAAACACAAAACCAGTCGGGCCAAAGTTAGCTTTTCTGTCCATTAAAAAACATAAAAATAATACTATTGTGAATTCTTTCTCCTTTTCCTCTACAACAATAAATTGAACAAACTACATGTTTTATTGAAACCAACATCAGTATGAAATCTGCATTTATTTAAGCCGATTATTTTATGTTTTGTTGGCCAGTAAATTGTTTTTGGTTTCCTTTTAAAGCTTTTGTTGCATCACCTCACGCTATGATCTGTAAAATTATTTCCATTTAAGAAACAAACTCGCCATGAAAATAATTTTAAATGTCCATCTCATCCACATCGGCTCCAGATGCCCGAGGGCCAAATCTGCACCATTTTCAACTGCAGTCAGGGGCCGCAAAAACTCATCCCCAGGGCCACAAATGGCCCCCGGGCCACGCTTTGAACACCCCTGCTTCACTTTAGCTGTCAGCTGAGACCAGAGAGAAGCCTGATGAGCAACGACCAGAAGAAGAAAGTCACACATGAAGCCTGCAGTGCAGCAGGCTGATCCCAGGCTATTAATAGCTGAACAATCAGACGTTTCCCCACCAGGCAGCCAGCAGCGCAGCGCCGGCCCTGCGTGCGCCCGCAGCGCCGCATGTGAAGCGTTTCAGCTGGTCTCACCAGAGAGGTCACCCTGCTGGAGGAAAATACAGCCGAATGACGTAAAAACGTCTTTATCCTTACGAAACGATGTAAATGTTGCCTTGCAAAAGCACAGAAATAACGATAAAAGTGACAAAGTAAAGAGAAACAACGCTCTCAAAAAACATTTGTAATAAGATTCTTTAGGACTCCAGCCCTACATCACTGCATTTAGCCATGTTTTCAAATGTATTGATATTTATTGTAAAGCTGAAACAATTCACCGAATTAATCGTGATTAATCGATTAAACGTTAACTGGAGTATAGAGACACAGTAACTGAGCCAAAATCATACAAAAAATATATACATTCTGCATTTACAATAAAGAGGCATTTATGTCCTGAAACTGAATGTTTTATGATTTAACAAATACAAAGTTATTAATATTTAATCTGTTTGTCAGCAACAAAAGGTAAAAATGTTTGATTCAGACTTTCAGCCGTCAAATTGTACTTTTTAGAGAGAAAATTATTATATTAATTTAAGAAATTAGGAAAACAAAAAGCGTCCGCACTTTGTTCAGTGAATAAATTGACGACGATCTTGGAGAGTTTAGTAAAAAAAACACTTGAAGTAATTTTAATTTTGGTGATGCTAATGTGATGCATGAAGTTAGTGTCTGCTTGGTTTGCAGGCCGTTAATCTCCAGAAGCTCAGCTGGAACATTTCAGGGAAAACGGCAGAGGAACGGAGGATGAGCTGCGGCACCTGAACTCGTCCACCGTGATGACGGTTAGCAGAGGCAGATGTGCAAAGGCTGGTGGAAAGACTGGAGGGCGGAACAGAAACCACTGTGACGGTTATAAAGGATAAAGTAACTCTGTCCAGATTTCATTTTATAAAAAGCTTGGAGAGTCCAGAAGTTGCATCCAGTTGGGGGAATGAAAGCAAAACCAAAGGAAGCAAAGTCTTATCCAGGATATCTGCTCAGTTTCTACAGATTTAATCAATATTTTAACCAAAGTTTGAAAAATTCCTGTAAAAATCCAATCCAATTTTACAGGCCAGACTTTAGAAACCCGCAGCAGCTTCTGCCGGGCGGGACGGAGGCGAATCAGTCACAGGTTCAGCATCAGAGCCGCTCAGAGCTTCAGTCAACACTCCCACTGACCGCTTCCTGCAGCAGAGAAGCGCTGAAGGCGAAAGAGTGAGACTAACGTCTGAACGTCCGTCTGAACGTCTTTCTGAACGTCCGAAGGTGAAGCACATCAATGATTTACTCTGAATGGAGTGAAATTACTTATTTACAACCTCTGGAAAAAATATTGATACGACTTGAACTTTTTTACATCACAGCCACAAACTTCTGGTTTTCTTATGGGATTTTAAAGCCTGTGCCCAACCAAAGTGGCAGCATCATGCTGTGAAGATGGTTGTCTTGAAACCGCAGAGAAGCTTGCTGGTGTTTATTCGTAGAAGCTGAAAACCACCAGGAAATTCAAAGCTGTACACTGCCACGTCTGGGTCAGATGAGTCAGGTTTGCAACCACAAACATGCCAACAAGCGTGTCTGCTGCAGCGCTCTGCACCAGATGCAACGCCAAGAGAAGCTCTACTAGTTAGCGTCTGCTTGTTGAGCAGACGCTAACTGTTTCTCTGCTTAGGAGGGCAGAAACGCTGCTGCACAGAAATCCACCAGGAACATTAAAACCGGGTTTATAAGCAACTACGTGCTTATAAACGTAGTTGCTTATAAACCCGCTATTTGTTCACCACTACATGCTGAACATTTGTTCAGCATGTAGTGGTATAGCGCTTTAGCATTAGCTTCTACTAAATAACATGTTGGTATAGCGCTTTAGCATTAGCTTCTACTAAATAACATGTTAGTATAGCGCTTTAGCATTAGCTTCCACTAAATAACATGTTGGTATAGCGCTTTAGCATTAGCTTCCACTAAATAACATGTTGGTATAGCGCTTTAGCATTAGCTTCTACTAACTAACATGTCGGTATAGAGCTTTAGCATTAGCTTCCACTAAATAACATGTCGGTATAGCGCTTTAGCATTAGCTTCCACTAAATAACATGTCGGTATAGCGCTTTAGCATTAGCTTCCACTAAATAACATGTCGGTATAGCGCTTTAGCATTAGCTTCCACTAAATAACATGTCGGTATAGCGCTTTAGCATTAGCTTCCACTAAATAACATGTCGGTATAGCGCTTTAGCATTAGCTTACACTAAATAACATGTTGGTATAGCACTGTAGCATTAGCAGAACTAATGCTAAGTGTTTTTAGCACAGCTGCCTTTTTAGCTAGCGGTGTTCACCGCTGCCTGGTTTTACTGAATTGATCACCAAAGGCAGTCACATCTGAGCGTCAACCAAAGTGATGCCGTTTCCAGACTGATGGATCCGACAGCCAGGGCTAACGGTCACGTTTCCAAGATTCTGCCTCACTAAAGCAGAATCAGCACAATAAAAAAGATTAAAACCTCCTGCGATTCCTGGCACAACTAAAACAGAGGATTTAAGAACATGAGGTGAAATGATTGTTGTAAATCTGTTAAATTTATGTACACTAATCCGGTGTGATGAGCCTCATCAAACCAATACAGCTTGACCCGCTAAGTGAGGCAGTTGTTCCTGGTATCTGAACCATATTTCACATTTAGACGATTAAACATTTCCTCATAAAAGTCCATTCCAGTGTTTGAAGACCTGCTTCATGTTCCTGAGTGATTTTAGCACCTTAGCTAACTTATCTCTTCCTCCCAGGAGGAATCACACATGCTCGTCTTGTTGACTCTGAACCTTCATAAAGGTAACAGCCAGCAGCACTCCATTACACGGTGCTGAAGAATAGAAATCAATTGGCACATAAAACTCTCCAGAGGGCAGCAAATTAAAGAGGAGAGACTCTCAGCAGACCTGGGAGCTGGAAAGGGACGCTAACTGAGAGACGCTAGCTGAGAGATGCCAGCTGAAAGACGCTAACTGAAAGACGCTAACTGACAGACGCTAACTGACAGACGCTAGCAGAGAGACGCTAACTGAGAGACGCTAGCTGAAAGACACTAACTGAGAGACTCTAGCTGAGAGACTCTAGCTGAGAGATGCTAGCTGAGAGACGCTAACTGAGAGACGCTAACTGAGAGACGCTAGCTGAGAGACGCTAACTGAGAGACGCTAGCTGAAAGACACAAACTGAAAGACGTTAACTGAGAGACGCTAGCTGAGAGACGCTAGCTGAGAGACGCTAACTGAGAGACGCTAGCAGAGAGACGCTAACTGAGAGACGCTAGCAGAGAGACGCTAACTGAGAGACGCTAACTGAGAGACGCTAACTTGTAGCAAAGCCAGCCCAGGATAATTAAGACAAAAAGAAAAAACAGATTTTAATTCAGCCAGTCCACTGCAGAGCTCTCATGTTAGGCCAAACGTCCAGGAACTTTGTAAATGACGGCCATTTTGGCCAGCAGTTGCTATGGAGTTGCTATGACAACAATGAACAAGCCACAGGTTCAGAAATAGCTTTAGCCCTGTTCCAAATTTAACTTATAAGCAATGAAATTACATTGCAGTACATTATTGTAGCTTTTATCTGCTAACTGAGACACGTAGCCTGTGTGTTTGTTCTCTGTGATTTCTGTTGTCATGACTATGACTTTCTGTCAGGTTTTTATTTAACATTTTAATGCTTTTTATTTTAACTTTTTGTGACCCGTAAGGAGAATTATTTGTGATTTTCTGAATCTTTTTAGACATAACAACTGAGAACTTCTGCATTATTCAGCCTCCACGAGTCACTACTGTCACAGATGCTAAACAAAAATGCACACCACACTTTTCAGATACATATAAGTCATATATAAAAATATGATTTAAAACCGTTTTATGAACTTCCTGCCAGACATGCCTGGGCAACAAAAACTCAAACCGAAAGCTTCCAAGACAAAAGGAAATGTTTGGGAGAGACCGACTGATAAAGTTTTCTCTCTCAAAGCTTTGAGTTACATCATCCAGTTTGTTCGAGGATCAAAAAGCAGCCTGGGAGGCTGACAGGAGAAGAAGAACGGAGCGTTCTGGTTCAACATGTTTGCTTTGGGTCTGAAACGCCGGCAGCCTCTGATCGGCCGACGTGAGCCGACAGCGTCCCGCAAACACACACGTTTAAATACCCTGTGATAAAACTCTCTCTCTGGATCCCAGAGTCACACCCACACCAACAAAAACGCTGATACAATGTTTGCTTAGCCAGACTGGATCTGGGTTTAAACATGTCCGCCTCCTCCAGGTGTGGCTGCCGCACCGATTCTCAGGTAAAACCAAAAACTGACCTGATTTTAACAAACATGAAGCTAAAAGGAGATTCTGGAGGAGAGGCTTTTCTTTCCGCCAACATGGAGTTACTTCTCTCTACTGTCACCACGTGCTTCAGGGAGAAAGTCAACACATGGGAATGAAGCGATTAATCTTGATTAATCGATTAGTGTCAAATAATTTAGTCACCAGTTAATCATTAACTGGAGCATAAGGGCTCCAAAACAAGTCTGTCTGCTGACAGAACGACACAATCAGAGCAGTAATTAAGTCAAAACTAAACAAAAAATATAAATATTTGCATTTAAGCTTTAAAAAAATCTTTATAAATCTGTTCTGTACAGAACGAAGTGTTGAAGTTTTAGCTTCACTCGGTTCAAATTCTGCAAAAAAAAGCAAAATCTTTTATCTAATCATTAACTGATAATGCAAAAATTAATAAATAATCTATAAATGATTCACTAACAGAATCCTATTTTTATTACATTTTAATCAATTAAAAATGTAAAAATAGGATGAAATTATTTATTTGCATCTTTTGATGTATTTCATATGCATATATATTAAGTGGTTAATTGAATAATCTGCAGATTGTGCCAATTTTTTTGGCACAAAATACAGATTTTTTTTATCTGATTAATCGATTAAGTGTCCGAATAATTGATAGAATAATCAGTTACTAAAATAATTGTTAGTTGCAGCAAACTTTTTGCTGCAACTAACAAAATTGTCACCTTAAATATCAAAAATAAATTTCTTGTGACCTTTTTTTTATTCTTGTCTCCTCAATAACAAACTGAAAGTTTAAGATTTTACTGAACTGGGTTCAGATTCGACTGATTTCTTGACCCAAATCTGCGTCTGAGAAAAAGTTTCTCCAATGTTTGCGCTTCAGTTTTCTGAAAAATTAAGTTGAACACAAGAATGTTGTTAATAAATTAGAAAATAAGATTTCATATCGATTTTATTTGTAAAAATGTCACTAAAATCAACCTGCATCTATTACCTGGCGCAGAACAGATCAGCTTTATACATAATATTGATTATCCTCTATTAAAAGACATTCATCACAGTTTAGGTGGTCATAATGTTATGCCTCATCAATTCATTTAGACTCAGAAAAACTGAAACTACGGCGATGGGAAAAAGTTTTTCCTCCAAACAGATTTATTTTCTTTTTTGCTGCAACGAAAGTCAAACTAGGGCTGAAACGATTAATCAGATTATTCACGATTAATCGATTATTGAAGTAATCGTCTAATTTAGTAGTTCGCTAATTGTTAACTGAATCAAAAAGAAGCCATTCGCTGAAAACCCCCAACATATTCAGAGTGGAAATGAGGTAAAACTGTAGAAAAATATCAATATTTAAGACAGAAACAACTTGATGTTTTACTCTGCAGAGGCAGTTTTTATATTCACCGGATTCAAACTCACTAAAGCAAAACTGTTTATGCATTTTAGGCGTGAAAATGTTTATTTTCTTATTTTAAAACAGAAATTAGCTATTTGTTTAGCTGCATCTTTTAATGTATTTCTAATATTGTTTAAAAAAATTGTAGAATGAAAAATCAGTAGAATGTGACAATTCTTCATGAGATCGACTGACTCATAATCAGAATAATAGATTAATCAGTTACTTAAATAATTGTTATTTATACAGCTTCTTAATCAGATTGAGGTCCAGACTTTGACTAGGCCACTCCAACAGCTTTATTTTGTTTCCGTAGAGCCATTCAGAGGTGATATCGCCTCTTTGGCCGAGAATAAAGTCTCAAACTGATGATTCATGGTTCCATCTTCACAGCAGCCCCAGATCATCATACTACCACCACCGTGCTCTGCTGTGCTGCTTCTAAGGAATTACTTTGAAGCGCTTTCCAGACAATACACTTCTGATTTTTAATTTGCGCTGCTGCTAGAAGCGGTGTCATGTCGACAGACTGGTTCTGATGTCGTCTCCTGATTCTACGGGTTTAGTAGCTTTCATGTGTTAGTGAAGCTACTTTCCTCTCCACTGGATTTAAATACCTAACAGCTGAAATAATCACTTCTTATATTCACTCTGGTTATTTTGACCTGGTATTTACATGTATTTGCTTTAGTAAAACTTTAAAATGAACCATAAACATTTATGGTTGTGTTGGTTCTGGATTAGGTTGTATATTTCCTAACAAGGAGCCCATCAGGACCGGGTTAATCAGAACCAGACCGAGCTCTTCAGTTGTTTTGGACCTCCTCTGCTGCTCAGTAATGAATAGAAGCCATTGTGTCTCCTAGATACACAGTAACCAGAACGTTTGGGTACATTTTAACCAGTAAACAGCAGTTTCTCTGGTGACCCAGTAAGGGTCCACAAAGGACGTTTAGGTGATGACAGCAGATCATCTTCATCATCATCATCAGCACCGGGTCGCTGCGCATCAGCTGAGCCCGTTACAATAACATGTCGCTTGGAAAATCACGTCACGCACTCGGTCTATATATAAAGACTCGGTCTGAATCTGGACTCATACCTGGTCGAGTGGGAGGTCTATGATTTCGCTGATTGGCTGTAGCAGAGTAGATCCAGTGCAGGATGCGGTGGTTTGGGTCGCCATGCTCAGGCTGTGTCAGTAAATCCTTCCCCACCCCGGTTCGGTTCGGCTCGGTTCGCTTCGCTCCCCCCCCCGCCGCTGTGTTAAAGCCCCGGTCAGCCGAGCAGCACCGCTGTTTTTGCGACGAGCTGTACGGTTGTCATCCACAGCAAGGCGTCCGCCAAAGAGGAGCGACTCGGAGCGAGAGTGTGACCCCCCTCTTTCCACTGGCGCTTCGTTTCCGGCTGCAGGGCCGGGCCGGGCCGGGTAAAGATCCCGAGCGGAACTTGGGCGCTCACTTCCGGTTAAGCGCTTTGACTCTCTGTTGCTGAAAGTTGCCATATGTTTTTATAAAAAGTCTTGAATATTTATAAATTATTGTCAGATTTTCATCTTTTGCCTGGGGAATTTGTTTCATAAGCCTTTCTGGGGCCTCAAGCAGATTTTCATTTGCACCCCCCCGCCCACACAAACACACACACACACACACGCACACACACACACCCACGCACACCTACACACACCAACACACACCCCCACACACACCAACACACACACCCCTTCGTGCTAATATATCAGCACCAGATGCTTTATCATTCCAAAGCATAACATACCATTAGCATTGTTTGTAATTAGCTTACATCACACCAGCGCTATTATGGCAGAACAGAAAAATTGGATTTTGAAATACAGTGGTATTTTTAAGTGTGCCATATTATTTTAACTCTTTGAGTGTAACTTCAGCTGATAAGCGCTAATTTTAAACAAGTTTGGAAATGCTAACCCAAAGAAGAGGGTAGCAGATGCTAGCCAGAGCTCCAGTTTCTAACTCAAGCTGTTTACGGTTAGCACTGTAAAATAAAAATACTTCATCAATTATTTAGCAATGACGTTACAACGACTC
This sequence comes from Girardinus metallicus, assembly GCA_903067095.1. NCBI lineage: Eukaryota > Metazoa > Chordata > Actinopteri > Cyprinodontiformes > Poeciliidae > Girardinus > Girardinus metallicus. The sequence goes on from CAEGAE010037678.1 coordinate 19,666, forward strand.
AAAGATCCTTCATTTTCACTTAAAATTTTTAATCTGTTTTGATTTTGTGTTAGCTCCTGTTTATGGTGTTAGCTGTAGCTAATATAGCTTGAGAAAGAAAGATAACATATAAAATAAAAACCACTAAAACTATTAGGAGGATTTTTTTACAACTAATCCTGAATGTTTAAATATGATCTAAGCTGATTTTAAAAACATGAGTTTGAATCAGTCTCTCTTTACCTCTCTGGAGTTTAAAGCAAAGGCTCACTGCAAACTTTATTTTAAGGGTTCAAACGTTAAAACATTCACCTTCCTTTCTGCTGGTTCTATAAATGTATATTATTTTGTTTTTAAATTTTTAAATTGAAGATTTATATGTTTGTTTGGACTTTTTACGCTGTACTTTTGGTTTCAGTTGCGCTGGGAGGGGAACCATCTTGACCTGCGCTTCATCTTTGACCACAATGAAAATAGTGCTGGTGTGAGCGGAGACATGGCGTCCAGCCCTCTGCCATATAACCGTCTGTTTCTGATCAAAATGTGCCGTAAAACAGATTAAAGTCCAGAACTAACATGACCACAGCGGGATTCTTGATTTTATTTGGCGTTTCTGGTGTCAATAAACACCAAACTCACATGTAACCGACGTAACGTGCAACATTTCCACACGTGAAGAGCAACAGCATGACGTCAGAAGGATGTCATATATGATTCACATGCACAGGATCAGCGTCAGGAGTCTTTTGTTATAAATAGATGTTGATTGCTTTATGAGCCGCAAATGAAGTATGTTTGTAAACAGCAGCGCTGTAATAAATGAAAACATTATAAGCAGGTTGTTGCGTCACACATATCAGCTCTGATTTGTTTTTGGTTTATTAGCAGAAAAAGCTGGGAAAATTGATTGTTTTTTTTTTTAAGTGCAGGAAATACCTCTCACTGCGCATCAAGTAGAAACTGCTTTTTTTTTTTTTTTGGTATTGTTCCTAAAAATACGTAAACTAATGGAAACACTGTGATTAATCTGACTTATTCTTAATAAATTGTGTAATTTCCTCAGTTACTTTATTTAACTGCGCTGCCAAATAGCTCCATCTAGTGGAAGGACCTAGGTTACGACAGGTGTTATTTGGACAACATGTTTCTCTTAATCTCTGCCTTTATTTCATTTGTTTTATTCTTTGTTTAGGGAAACAGGCTCATTCACAGACATTTCTAATAATTCAACTGGGCTTCCTTTGAAATACTGGCAGCTGTACCTCATCCCAGCGGCCAACAGAGGGCAGCACATACCTACCGTTCCTCCACAGTTAACGATTTGAAAGTTTTGCGCATTTAAAGTTGAAAACAAATATTTTTTTATTTGAATAAATAAAAATGTTCAGGGAAGAAGCAGATAGAAGTTTATTTCCATCTGCACTCCCAGTACAAGAAAAGTTTACAAAACATGGAATATTTAGATTTTAAACCAGAAACATACAAAAGGGTATAAAGTTAAAAATGCATGACTTGTATATAATGTTAACATACATTTTTAAGCCCTGAGACAGATCCTCAGTTAGATTTACAGTGCTTACATAAAGTATGGAGATTTTAAAAATATTGCTTTTACAAATCAATAATTATGTGTGTATTTAAAAAAAATAATAAAAATGTATTTTTGACCTAAATAAATAATAGAAAATACCTTTAGTGTCAAAATATTTCTTTCTTATTTGTCAGCAACCAACCAGAAAAGCAAAAAAATTTTTTTGTTTATTTATTTATTTTTTCAAATTTTGCAGATGATAATTTTTTTTATCATCCACCACAAAACAAGTTTTACAAAGAAAGAACAAAAACTATAAAATGTTTTATTTTCTTTTTACACAAATAACTTTGAAAATCAAGATAAAAAAGTACATTTGGTCTTTCAGGGCTCCCGTAGAGTTGTTATGAGTCCAGCTGGTTGTTTCTGTGCAAACATTTAAGGCTAGAGTTGTAGCTTATTTAATATTTTAGAGAACTTAAAAACATCAAAGAATGGCTCAGCAGTTTTATTATTGAATGATTTACCAAGTTGTTAAAGAAAAAGCTTCTAAAATAATTTATTAATTAAAAAAAGACCATTTAGTTTAATATATTAATTATTTATGTGAAGGATCTGTTGAAGCTCTTCCTGAATCACGGCGCCACAATACATGCACTTATTGTCCCACAGCTCGTCTATAATTAATAATTATAGACATATTTACATGTGTAGAGAGAGAGACAGAAAAAGAGAGGAAGAGAAAGACAGAAAGAGAGGTAGAGGTAGACCCTGGGTCTCTCTGTTCGCCCGAGTCATTGTTCCTCCTCAGAGGTTGCCAGTTAATCCCACCTTGACAAGGAGACTCAGTTTCGTTACGCTCGGATCATCATGGCAACCCGGGTCATTTCTCACAGAACGCAGAACTTCAGGGGATCCAATGGTCTATTTAAAGTAACGTGACAGAATGAGGAGTGTTAATTCATTCATCATGAGGACAGTTTAGACAAGCTGCCATTGTATTTGCATTCAGGACTCAAAATGTTCCCCCCAAACTTAGCTGCATGTCTGAAAGCAGCTGCATCAGCTCCTTATTTAGCTAATAGTTTCTGTTTTGCTCTCAGTTTTGCTCCTCTGGGGACGAACTTCCTCTCTGTTTATGGACAGGAAAGGAAGCATCTTTGTGCTCTGAGGTCAGACTGGACTGACCTTCCTGAAATAGGACAAGTCCTCAGAGAGAGATGGACATGCTCTGTTTATTTACTGCCAGGTCAGTGTGAAGCTAATGCTCTCGTTCACGCTGGCTAGCAGAAAGCAAGGCAACCTGTGGGACGGTCCTGCTAGCCGCAACAATACATATTACATTTAAACACCGCATTCATTCGGTTATAAATGTCACAGTCTCAAACTAAATATTTAATTAGCAAGCTAGATATTTAGTTGGCAAGTTAAATAGTTAGCTAGTTTGGAGCTAAATGTTTAGCTTGTAAGCTAAGTATTTAATATTTAGCTTGCTAGCTAAAGGTATAGTTGACTATAAGCCATATAATAAACTAAATAGTTAGTTTTGCTAGCTAAATATTTAGCTTGCTAACCAAATACCTAGTTATCAAGCTTGATATTTTACTTCAAACTATATACTTAGCTAAGAAACTAAATAGCCAGATTGGAGCTAAATATTTAGTTTGTAAACTAAATATGTAGCTAGCAAGCTCAATATTTTTACTTCAAGCTAAATATAGTTAGCTAACTTGCAACTAAATATATAATTTGTAAAAAACAATATTTAATAGTTAGGTTTGGAGCTAAATATTTACTTTGTAAAATGAAAATTTGGTTTGTAAACTAAATATTTAGTTTGAAGCTGGGATATTTATACATGAATGAATAACATGGTGAAAATATGACTAAAAAGTGAAAGTTTATTCTTTTCTCTGTTAATATAAGCTAAAAAAAAACAAAAATATAGCTGCTAACTTTGACTGGGTTCCTTATTATTGCTAAATAAGTGTTTCCATACTAAGTTGCATTAGTATTGTCTTAAAGGTTTTGCCGTACAGGTTCATTCCTTTATATTTAGATTCTAGTTAATTCTTAAGGTCTGTTTTTGTTGTATTTTTTTCTCTTTTGCTTCTCTGTTTTGCTAAGGATCCTTTGAGTTCACTCTGTTCTGATTATGATATTCGTTACAATATTAAAGTAACTTAAGGAACGATAAGAGGCAAAATCAGAGGTTGATGGTTCTGATTATCCTTATGAAACAAACCAATTTTGTAATATTCCACAGAATGGATGAATCAGGGCATCTAAACCAGGAAGTCCAGCCTGTAGCCACCGTCCGACATCAGCAGGACAAAGACAAGCTTCCTCCGCTCTTTGTTTCATTGTTTCCTCACTTACTTACCGGCTGAATCCATGGAAAATTTATTGTTTTTCTTTTCAATCCCCCTTTTTACGTCACTTTTCTTTCTCATGCAGCAAACATTTGAAATATTACAAATGCTGTCAAAACGTCACATAACAGAACAAGTTTTAAAAAATCCAGAGTGGAGAAAAAACCTGCAGCTGAAAATGAATTTTTCTCGTTTTTCAGCCTGGATGTTCAGTTTCAGAGAACAGAAAGGTGAGCAGGTCCGTAAACAATGAGGGAGGCGCAGCGGCAGCGGCGCCCGGTCGGGTTTACGGTTCGTCAAACTGACGTTTGGCTCAACTTCCAGAAAACTGCAAAACAGCTGAAACGCTGACTTCCTTTAAATCATTGGTTTTGATTAATACCAACAATAATATGTTCGACATCTATTGATAGTTTTAAGGACAGCAGCAACGTTTCTACTGGTTTCTTAACTGTCCACTGTTTATCGTTTTTATGATTTTTTATTTTTATGTTATTTTGTTCTTTGAACTGCCTTGTTGCTCAAGTGTGCTGCACAAATAAACCTGATTGGTAGATTGACTGGTCTGCAAAATTGCACAGAGGGAGTCTGTGAAGTTAAATTTAAAAAGTGTATCACCAACCTTCAGTTGTAGACTTTAACTAGGCCATTCTAACTCGTGAATTCAGGTTCTTTTGCAGCTCCCAACGGACTTTCTTCAAGGATTTTTCTGAATTTAGCTTCATTAACCCGTCAGCGACCACAGCATGATGCTGCCAACACCCCAGTTCACCGGTAGGGTGACGTGTTCAGGCAAAATAAAGCAGAATCACAACGCAATAAAACCAAGAACCTAGAAAATACAGGAGGCATGAAGGAAAAATTAGTACCACCGGGGAATGAGAGGGATCTGAACAGAGGCGTATTTACACTGGGGAGAGTAATTACTGGAAACACAAGTGATAAAATAATGGCCAAAGTTTCGGTCAACAAAAATGTGAACATTTTTTGTTTTTCAAAGCCTTTTTTTGAGGATTTTTAGATTTCATGAACATTTTGTTTATTGTCAAGTCGATAAAACCAAAAAAAAGGATAAATAATCTGGGAATTTTACATTTCATAAATTTTGTGGCCTGCAAGTGAAACTAATTAGCAGAAAAGTGATTATTTGGTGAGGATCTAAGGTCAGTCAGAGAGATAAATCATTTGCTGATCAGATTAAATAAAATCATTTTTTTAATGCCAAACTGTTATAGATGGAAGCGGTCTAAGATTGGATTCTGTGTTTCTCTGGGTTGGAAATGTTTCTGCAGCGGCTGAGTTTAATGGCCTGAACTCGATGCCCCTCCATTAGCGTTCCCAGAGGGATCCGGAGACCCTGAGCATGCAGCGCTCTGCTGTCGGCTCTCTTCTTCACCTTGGGATTCTGGATCGTTACTCCGGCGCTGTTCATCCTCAGCTCGGCTGTGAGGAACAGGTCCAGCCTGGGGATTTGCACCATGATGGCAGCAGCTCACCTTGGGAACCAAACAGGCTGCTGATTCACCCTCCACCACGAACCATTATAATAATAAGGTTTTATTTGTTCGGGTGCAAAATTCACCCAAACAATTTTAAACGAACCCAGAGAGACTTACAGAGAACAAAAAGCAGATTAAACACAGTCCAGTTTTTCACTTTATGTCTCATTGCAACTGCAAATCTTCATAATTAAATATATTTCACATTAAAAAACCAGTCAGGAGCTTCAGAAGACCTCAGGTTGGGTGGAGGTTCATAATTGCTGTTTACATTTTGAAAACCACCTAACATTTTTCTTCCTCTTCACAACCCTGCTCGATTTTGTGCTGGTAATTTCATAAAATCCCGATTAAAGACACAGAAGATGTTGAAAAGTTTAAGGTTGTGGACACTTTCGTAGAAATATTTGTAAAAAAAAAAATAAAAAGAAAGAAAGAGAAAGAGAAAAGTTAAGCTGGAAATGCAGAAGAAAGGATTCTTATGATATGGGTTCGGTTGAAGTTCAGGGTTTGAACGCATATCAACGTACAGCGCAGGGCATTCTGGGTAAATACAATCGAAACAAACATGCTAGGCTAGCGGGAGAATTGGCTCGTGGTTTTTAGCCAAAGACAAAAGAGAAATCGTCCAACTGCTAAAAATTTGACTTCAATCCATTTCTGTTTACATTTGGTGAAGAAGGAAGTTGCGCTCAGTGTCTTTTTCAGAGGTTTTTGTGTCGTTTCCTTCAGTGGTTCTTGGTGTAGCGCCCCCACAGGCCAGGAGGGGAACAGGTTGCTCAAAGACTTATTGAACCATTAGGTTGTAGACAGTAAATAAACATTAAGTTAAGGAAACTTAATCTAAATGTACAAACATTTAGATTTGTACATTATATCCTGAATGACATAAATGATCTCATTCAGGATATAAAAGAATTACTTCTCTCCTCCAGAGCAGAGAGGTGGGGATGTGAATGTGATGTTTAGCATGTTGAGTGAAAGCAGCCATGAAGCAAAGTGACGAGCAGAATTTAATGAGAAACAGCGGATAAATACAGAACCAATCCTGTGATGGCTCATAATTACTCTAAAAGTAATTCATTCCCAGCGACGGTGGGGAAGCTGCAGCTTTTCACCCAGAAATAAAAAAATGTGACGCTTTTATATTACAGACCAATTTTTTATTGGATGCCATTCATCTATGTCACACAAAGTTTTCTATTACATACTTGTAATAGAAACGCAGCTAATAATGTTTATTCTTATGCATAATTCTGAGTAGCTGCATTTCCATTAGCCATAAATTTGCACAACTTGAAATTACAGAAATAAATTCACTTAATGGAAATACACCAATTAAAAAAAAAATCTTGTTTTTTGATTTAAAGTTTTGGGTTAGGATCAAATGTTTTTTTTTTTTCTTTTTTTTTTACTGTATTGAAATTAGTTTATTTCATAAAACTGCATTTGAAACACATTTTTTTAAATCACATGACCAATAAATGGATGTCACAACTGAATCAAACCACAAAGAAGGATGTTTCCGCGTGAACAAAGTTATTCACGTCTGAATGGTGCTTCTTTTTAAATAGAAACATGGCAATTGTGAAATTATGTGTTTTTTGACATTATGACAAAGCTTTTCAAACATTTTTAATGAAAACGCAGCTAGAGTGGAAAAGTGTAACTGGGTATCATGAAATATCTGATCAAAAAGAAGGAGGTAATGTTATATTGAAGAGGACTGCAGAGAGATTTGAAGATTTAATGGAAAAATTAGAACAAAGGAGGATAAAAAACACCAGAAACAAACAAAAATATAAGGAGCATGACTGGGGGAAGAGAATCTGACAGGATTTAACAAGAGGAACCAGTGAGGAGGAATCAGATGGAGGTGATTAAATCCAATAAATCACCTCTCTCTCTAAACAATAAATAAGGCTAATTGTCTATCAGGTTTCAGGTGTGAGGGGAGAAACAGAAACAAGACTAATCATATAAGGAACATAGAAATAATAACCAAACTCCAAAGCAACTCAAACAACCCTTAAACTGACAGATAAATAAACAGAAGAGACCCCAGATCAGAGCTTTGGGGAACACCACGGCAGACTCTAAGGGTTTCAGTTTAACTCGATAAAGTTCTGTCTATGCCTCATTAAAACTCCTTCCTAAACGTTCGTCCCATGTTTTTAGTCGAATATTCTCAGCTACTGCCAGCTTCCTGTCTGCAACTATCTATTGTTTAAACTTGTCTTACAGTCTTTAATATACAAGATGAGTTTCCAGCATCACGCCGTCTAATTAGGACCCAGTTGGGCTAAAAATACGTCTTTCAACAAACTGCAAATTATTTCAAACAAAGAAATCATTTGTTCTGAATTACTCAAGATGTTATGAGCGGAAAGCTAAAGTTTTCCCACCTGTTGCACAACTATGATGTCATCTTGTGCATTTAGGGAAAAAGTGACTCCCTCTCTAACATCTGTGCTGCTAGTTGCTTTGACATGTTCCTGCAGACTCCAAAATGGCAATCCAGAGATACCGTGTTGGATGTTTGAGGCTCACACCCTGCAGCTCGTATCTGTTTGCAGCTTTTGTTCTGTCATTTAGCAAATTAGCTCTGATATTGCAAGAAACGGACAGATTCCCAAGCGCACCGGTGATTAACGTGGAGGTTTTCGGTTTCACTAAATCATCTGGAGATGTTAAAACACACGGCAGCCGCGGCCAAGGCGCCTCCAAACAACTGCATGCCTGTGCTGCTGCATGAGGCCGCATGCAGCCTGCATGCAAAGTGTACGTTGAGCTGCTGAATGAGGCTTCTGTTCTGCTCACTCAGGCAGCTGACAGCTTGTGCCTTTTTTTTTTCAAGCAGCTTGCAACAAAATTTGAGGTGTAAAAAAAACTAATAAATGGAGGTTTTGCTTTTTGCATATCTTGTAATTTAGCTTGCAGTGAGTTTCACCTCCTGCAGCAGAATTTGTTGGAGTTTGTTGCTGCTCTGTGTGGACGGCAGATGTCCACACACAGCCTGTTTATTCGTTTTCATGAGTTAGTTGAAGTCGCCGACCAGCCTGTCGGGGTCAGCCTGGGTCTTTGGCTCCTCATTTAGCAGCTTGCCAGGAGACGCTGCAGAGCTGAAAGAATGTGTGAATGCTGCCCAGTTCCTGGCCTGAGGGTTGCCCAGGGTTTAGCTTCGCCTGCTGCTGCTGCTGCTGCTGATGAGGATCCACTGTTTGGTTCCTGCTGCTGTCCAGATCAGACGCGAATAAGCCTAAAAACATCAGCTTTTAAATTCCAGGGATCTTAAAAGATAAAAAAAAATGGGAAAGTTTTCTTTTTTGAAAAAAATTAAACTTCTAAATATATTTATTCACAGTTAAATCAATGATTCAACCGCAATAGACACATTACTGACCTGTTTCTGAAATGACTCTTACTTTGGTAATTCCCTCATAGTTATAAAATACAAACAATATGAACTGAGCCCTGAATCATCTTAAATCTGAGTGATTCACCCGTTTCCACCTTAACAAAGAAGAGGCCATTGACTGCGCAGTCTCTGTGCTGCCTTTCAGGGCTGTTGGAAATTTCAAAATCAGTGAAAATACTGTATACATTTGTTTTTGTTTTAATTAACAGAGATATTTTCATATGCAACCCCATTAGATTAATGCTCTTTTCATAGCACCAAGTTAATAATAAAAGAATGGCCTATTTAAATGATCATAACTTGTGGAACTGCTACTTCAAGGGTGTTCAAAGTGGGGTTCGGGGGCCATTTGTGGTCCCTGATCAGATGTTTTCGCAGTCCCCCAACCACGAGTCTAGAATAAATTAGGACAAAGCTATGGCTTTTAATTCAAAGTGGTGGACTGCTTTAAGTTGTTTTATTAGAACTTGGCTGAGTACAACGTGTGTTTTGAAATAAGTTACAACATTCACTTTGCCTTTGGGGTCAGTAAAGTATCTTGTTTTTAATGTTGCATATGAAAAACCAGTTTTCCTTCCTTCAGAAAACCTGTGAAGTAGATTAAACTCCATTTTAGTCATGAAACCAGCCAGTTCATGTATCTAAATCCAAATATCAGTTCAAATACGTCTCAGTAAGCTAAAATCTGGTCTGATGAGGCTCGTTTTAAAGCACTCAGATTTAAAGTACATTGTAAGAATAACTTTTAAGCAGGTGTTGAATATACTTCTTGTAAGCCCACATTTCAGTATAAAAATGTTTTTTTATTAGTTTGATGTAATATTCTATTTTCCTTAAATGTTAGCAGTAAATTATGATTAACACAAATAAGGTCTTGAAAACTCTAGTCTGAGTGGAAATGATCTATATGATTTGTTTCACTGAGTTTTTATAATGTTTTTTTTAAATAATACTTTAATTTATTGAACATTGCTATACTTTTGAGTCTGAGTAGATTTATAACATGTGCATCCAGTTTCTTTGAAAATCCATGATATTGCATGGTGAGGCTGAATTGCGTCACTACAATTTATACAAATGTTAGTTATTTTCTTTTCATTTTTACGTTATTATTGTAAAAAAAACTGCATTATACCTTAATTTATTACAATTAAGTTTTACAAAGCACAGAAAACGTTCAATTTTGTTTAGATTTAGTGCTTTGAGTTGAGTATGATAGTTTCCGAACATTACTGGAAAGCATCATTTTTCCTGAATTCTGATTGGCTCTCCGTTTCCAGCCGCTGCTTCCCATTGGCTGGTGAGGCTTCATTGAGCGCCCTCCCCTGCCTTTGTCACTTTGCGCTACCGTTGAATCGCCAGCTTGTTGTTCCTCGCAGCCCGGCGGAGGACAGTGGAAGTTAGCTCACCCAGTCCGGATATCTGCCCCCGTTTTGGTCGCTTTTCTTTCCCCTCCGAGCTCCGAGGATGAGCCGGTGAACTGGACGGGGAAGGAGTAGCCTGCTGGTCGGCTGAGCTATCACCCTGCGGCGCGGCGCGGAGCTCCAGTGTCGGGAACAAACAGCGGGGCAGGGACGTAAATAAGCCCGGAGATGGTTCACTTTCCTCGGGGACCTTCGGTGACTTTACTGCTGCTGACGCCGCTTTGAAATCATATTTTTTTAAAAACTGAACAGACAGGAAGGAGGTTAGATAAAATCGCTTTGTGGATTAACAATGCCGGACCAAATCACGGTTTCAGAGTTTGTCGCGGAGACAAATGAAGATTATAAATCTCCAACCGCCTCTATTTTCACCACCAGGATGTCCCACTGCAGGAACACAGTGGCTGCTCTGGAGGAGGTGGGTGATCATGGTGCGGCTTTTATTTTTACAGGATTTTTACCCCCATTTACTCGGCTACCGCATACAAAAAATCAGTGACTTGATTAGTAAATATAGTCCACCTGAGCAGGTAACGGTAATCCAAAGCAGGCAAGATGCTCGTAGTAACTTTGGAGGAGCAGCAGAGATCCACAGCTAAGGTGTAAGAATCTGTTTTAGTTGTCCGTAAAGTACAAAAGTTTGCATTTCTCCAAAATGCCCCACAACAAACATGTGGAAGAAGTTTCTCTAAATGCGGAATGTTTAGGCTACAAGCTTCAGTCACCAGAAGGTCAAAACGTGCAGAAAACACATGAATGATGAGAACTACAAAATGAACAGAAACAAGCTGCAATCACAGAAAAAGCGCTGCAAATAGCGAAAACGGGAAATGTAAAACGCTGCAAAGTCCTCCAGACCACTAGGGGGAGTCTGGAGTTGATGATAGTCCCTACCTACGTAAACATGCTGCTGTTTTTTATTGTAAAAGTAATTAATTATAACTCACATTTTCTTTCTTTCTCCAACTCGGTCTGGTCCTACACGGTTTGGTTCTCGACTCCCCCTAGTGGTCTGGAGGACTTTTGTTTAGTTTGCTGCACATTTGGTCCATTTTTGTTCTTTTTCGTCCATCTCTGGTAGTTGCATTCGTTTTATGGGTTTTTTTGTTTTCTGTTGCGTTTTGTCTTTGTGTGTTTCGACGTTTGAATCCTTTATGTGTTTGCAGCGCATTTCCTGCACCTGTAACGGCCAACCCTGTTTGTAGGAAATCGCCCTAAACACACAACCCCCACGGTGAAACATGGTAGTGGCAGCATAATGCTGTGGGGATCCTTACAGATAGTGCTGGAACAAACCAGTTAGAGGCTGCAGAAAACTTTACTGGGCTGGAGGATAACCGACGTAAACATGCAGCCAGAAATAAAACGGATAGTTTAGATCAGAGGTCTTCAACCTGGGGGTTGCAAACCCTAGAAGGGTCGTGGATGTACGGGGAGGGGTCATGAGATTTCTGAATATACTTTTTTTTTTTATTTAAAGTTATACTTTAGCATGAATCCAACATTTAATAAGTTGGTAAATTAATGAACAAAAAATGTATTTCGCACAAAAATTAAAATCTGTTATGTTAAAATTCTGCATTCACTTTAGTACTTTAGCTTGTTTTTGAAAATGAAAAACTTTACATAAAGAATATGTGTATTATTTATGTTTAATGTTGTCCCTTGCTGCTCTGTCATGAACCTCCTTTGAGGTTTTTGGTTGTTTGGAGCTGAAATGTGACACAGTTGCTCATCTGAGTCGCTTTATATTCGTTGTTATTCATTCGGAGACGGAGGATCGTCTTCAGCTCCAGTGCAGAGCCACGCTCTTTAGCTTCTGGTCACAGAGGAAGGTTTTGTGTTGAAACTGGCGGTTCATCAGGAGGAAGGACACTTCCGCTTCGGCCCCCTCCCTGCAGTTTCCCTACTTTGTGTGCGGTGCGGCAGAGCCTCGCCCTGCTGCTCGGTAAAAATAGATTTTCCCACATGAGCGTGTCCCTGTGTTAGTGTGTCCCTGATTAGGGAGGATGTTGGAGCAGGAATGATGCAGGGAAAGGACAGTTTTTTAATTGTAACCTGATCCGCAGCACCTTTCAGAGGTTGTGGTTTTATTTTGTCTCTTTTGTTTGGGGATCCAGGCAGATTTACACCTGCTCACCGCGGCAGGTGTCTGTGTAAAACCGGCAGGAGGAATGTGTGTTTTTCCACTGAGGAGGGAGGACATGACGCCCTTTGAGTCGCAGGCCAGCAGTAATTGGCGGCTGAATTGTTGGGTGGTGAATCTAATTCAGCTGCTTTGTTTTGGCGCTGCAGAGCTGCTGCTGTTCCTCGCTGACCTCCGCGCTCAGCCTCCGGCAGCACAAGGCTCCATTGTTGGCACTGCAAACTTTGCTCTCTTTGACTAATTAACCAGCGCAGCCGACGGGAACACTTCCGCTTATTGTTAACGTCGTCAAGACTCGGCTAATCCCAAACAAAGTGCATGAAGTTAAGGTTTTCTGCTGGTTGGCAGTGTGAGGCATTCAGGGACCCTCTGTTTAAATCTGACAACATACGGCTGGACAATAAATCGATAACAGCATCTATTGGATAATATAATACCTCTGATAGAATATTTAATAATTTCACCGAACTCTGATCCAGAACCGCACAGCATTCTGGGAGATGTAGGCAGAGGAAAGGCGTTAGCCCCTCAGCCTCAGGGCTAGCTAACATTCATCAAATCGTTTATTGTGAATTTTTTTTATTATGATGAGAGTTTTGAATTGTTGTCACAATAAACTTCAGTTGTTGATGGTAAATAAAAAACAAAACTGTCAGTATGATCAGAAATGTTACTTTTGCTTGTTTCCTCCACTGTTGGTTCAAAGAGCGTCAGCAGATATCAGTAAATTTGAAAATGAGATTAAATGTAGCGACAGTTTATTGATACAAATCACACTTTTCATGTGACTGGTGTCCTTAAGAAGGGCTATAATAATGGGTTTGTGGTTTGTGTCAGGACTGAGTAGTTATTGTTAATAATAATAAAGATAATAATTAGTTTTCTGTATCATTTCGCAGCATGAGTTGCATTTTAAACCCGTTGAAATATCTATATTTGCGATCGCCGGTGGTCTCAGTTTAAAAATGTCTGCAGGAACCTTTAATCAGATGCAGCGAGGTGCGATTATTCGGCTGCTAATCTGTCCTTCCAGATGGTTAGTTTGGGACAAATCTGCTTCTTAATCCTGGTACCAAAGAGAACAGAGCCAGAACCAGAGAGTCCAGAGTCCCAATAAAACGGGATTATTATCGATTTATCCGCCGATAGGAGGAATGTGACAAAACGATCAGAAGTTTGTTTGGAGGAGTCGAAGTGAGGCTGTGAACTCTGGCCTTGTACTTTATTTGTATTTTTTAAATGTGTCCTGGCCTTTAAATAGACTCTGTTGGTCGTTGTCTGAGTCTCAACGGGTTTACTTTCACAAGTGGAGCGTTACGACTGCGGAGAGCAATAAATAAAGCTTTTATTAACTTATTAGTATCACATATCTATTTATCTATATGTATATATTATTTGTTGCTAAGGTTTCTTGTTTGTCTTTTCTCTATTTCTGCAGGTGTAAAAGCAGACTTTTTCGGTGTTCACTCGTTTTCTCTCTATTTTCCCTCCTCTACTTTTATCTCCTTTTCCTTTTTAACTTTTTCCTCCACCTTTCTTGCCTTTTTTTTAATTTCCATGTCCACTGCATTTGAAATAAACCCAGAGCAATTTGTAATAGAGTTGTGGAATATTTTGGCATAAATCCAAAACCGAACACATAAAGCCACAATCAATGATGCCGATACTTTTATTTTTCATTTAGGTGTTTTTGTAGTTTTTCCTTTGAATTATATTAAGGTGTTAGAATTTGAACAAAGTTTATAAGTGTCTACAAAATACTTTTATTATCTAATAACAAGATAAACAATTGAACAATAAGACTAATTTGAGTGCGTTTTTCCTAAATAACAGTGGAAAAAATAATAATTTGAGAGAAAATCAAAGCAAAATCTTTTGGGGTCGAGTTGAGAAACTACAGCTCAAAAATAAAGTTAATAAAATCTGAAGCTGAAGTATCGATCTTAACGCCCATCTCTACTTTCTAATGAGGTTTCTACATTTTCCACCAGCACAAGAATCCCAGCAAACATTCAGTGATGTGGGATGGATGAAGCAGGCTAACGTTAGCGTTTAGCGATTCTTCTGATGTCCATCCTGTAGGAAATGAAGGAGAAATGCTTACAAACTGGACAAGTGCAAGGAAAACGGCCAGTTTGAATACTTTCTGCCGGTACTGCAATGAAACGTGTCCAGAAATCCTTCCAGAATTGGTCCAGGAAAAAGGTTCACCAATAAATCAGCCCTGATTTTCTTCGTTTTGGAAGATCGACGATCAGCTGATAAACTGATCTTATCCACTCATCTTCTGTTGTCACCACTGCTGCTATATTTAGCAACGTTTCAGACAAATCAGGCTTTTTAAAGGCCAGTAATCAGCCAGACAACAGTAATCGGTGCTTCGCCAGTCCAGAGGTTTCTCTAGGAAAAGAGACTTTATTTTTCAGCTTGTTGGTTTGATTCTCATTTCCAAAGTTCATTAATATGAATCACAAAAATCCTAAAATGATTGTAATCTTCTCTCCTGGTGTTGGTTTTCCGTGTAAATGGGTTTTCCGGACGGCCTTTGAATGCATCACCCCCAGGCCTTAATGGCTTGGTAGCCATTCTGCTCTAAACGTAAATGCATCGCTTAATTAGGCTGGTAGTTTTAAAGCGGCTGCTGTCGCTCAGACATTGTGTGTGCCAGAACCACAGCCATAAAAACCAGTTTATCCAGTAAGAGGATATGGAGCTTTGTGTCAGGACGCCCCCGCCCCTTTGTGCGGACTTTCTTCTGCTCACGCTCAGAAATAAGAGCGTCTGGATCCCGTTTCTGCCTTCAGACCTTTTCAAAGAGCTTGTGATGATAAACCTGTTGCAACCTGTAAGGTCACCAGACACACTTCAAGATTTCATCTCAGAAACACAGAATTAGTCTTTATATTTGGAAAAATAACATGCTTACGTGTTTATTTCAGTCTCCAATCAGTGCAATTCAAAGACTTCGTGCTGAGCTTCTCACAAAATAACGACTCATTTTCAGATGACTCAACTAATTTCCCCCCCAACTAATGGAGGAAGGCTTGCAGATTCACCTCCTGCAAGACAAAAGCAGGAAAACCAATCAATGATCAATCAGGTAAAATCCCATTGGCTTGTTGGTTGAGTTCAGACCAAAAACCACTGATTGTCAAATGCAGACTTTAAAAAATAAACGTGTGTCATCGGCGTAAAGATGGAGTGATGCATCATCAACGCACTGTAAAAACACTGGAGCATTTTTTCTAAAAAAAAAAAAAGAAGAAGCAATTTTAACAGTGAAGTTCTGCATTTATTGAACATTAATAAATAAAATAGAGTACACAGATCCATGTCCTGCATGACAAATATGAATAAATATCAGTTTAATATTGTTATATTTAGAAATTAAAAGGCTAATTATTCAGGATGTAAACTGAGCTGGAAATCAGGAGAAATGATGCAGAAGTTTGAGAGTTGATTTCTGGACGGGACGTTTCAGCCTGAGCTGAAGGTGAACATGAAGCCGAATTGGCGCGTGTGTGTGAAGCGGGAGGCGGTGACTCTGCTGCTGCACCAGGTTATTCCTGGCTGCAGCTTCAGTCTGCCTCCTTCTCCATCCGCTGGTCTCAGACCAGCAGACGTTTTATCACCATGCTCTCTTCTGTTGGAACGAGACGAAATCTGATTTAATTTCCATCCAACCAGTGACTGCCACTGAACCGGCTCTTCTGGCAGGATGTTTGCTCTCCTCTGATAATGTTTGTCGTATTTGAAGTGCAGCGATTTATAATCCGATGTGTCGCGGGCCTGAAGAGGCCTCCCAGGTGTTGGTTCAGTCCGGCTCCTCTGAGGGCCGTGGCCGGGTCAGGAAGAGCAGCTGCTCGGTGTGGAGCAGAGGCCCTGAGGAAAGTTTTAACAAGCATTCAGACAGCAGGATTATCGGTGCAGAGACGATCCTCCTCCAACAGACTCGCAGAGGGATCAATGAGCACATGGCCTGAAAGGCTGTTTGGCTCAAACCACCGACTGAGCGGCTTAATGCCTTCGATAATTGAAGTCGGATTAATGACAGGATCTTCTGTCCTCCTTGAATATTTGCCGTCCTGCCACTTTGGTGTGGATGTTTGCTGTAGGAGAAGTTTCTATTTACATCAATATTGTGTGTTAATTCAACAGGAGTTTTTTTTAAAGGACTTCTAATGATAAACGAGACCAATGGATTTAGCTCCTAAAAAGTTTGGACCCCAATACTGAGCTTTGAGGAACACCTTTTAGGAATTTTGGAACCTGTTTAGCATTGTTTGCATTCCTACCAGCATAATTAGTTGTTTTAATCCCATTCCAGTCCATTTGCCTTTAAAGTCCAGTTTGGTTGGTGAGCTGTAAATGCTAATCAAACTCTGGTCCGATTAAAAACCTCGGGTTAGTTGAAGTGAACTCTGGTTCAGTTTAAATGCATATGTGAATGCCAAGCCGCTCCAAAAGCAGGAAGTGGACTACAGCACAGGCCATTTTGGGTAAATATAATCAAAACAACTGTGCTAGCCTAGCGCTAGCAGGGGAAATGGCTCCTGGTCTTTAGCCAAAGACTAAAGAGAAATCCTCCAACCGCTAAAATCTGACGCCTCCATCTTGTTTCCATCTGGTGAAGAAGGAAGTTGCTCTCGGCGTCATCAGAGGTTTTTGTGTCGTTTCCTTCAGTGGTTCTTGGTGCAGCGCCCCCACAGGCCAGGAGGGGAACAGGTCGGTTTAACTCAGAGCACCACAGCAGCTGGAGGTGGAGCTGCTCATGATGGAGTTCTGGTTCCAGTGGAACCGGGTCGACCGGACCATCAGGAGGGATAATGGCTCACAGGGGAACTCTCCTTCAGTTTGGTCAAATCTTTTTCTGGCCTGATTTCCGTTTGTGCTCATTGTCGTCTTCAGATGTTTTCATGTCATTTCCTTCAGTGGTGTCATCACACCTGCCTTTCTATTACCAGCCATTCCTGTGGGTCTGTTGGGGTTAAAGGTCATGGTTGCATCCTAATCCATTTGCACCATCAGGATGTTTTTATATTGTTGACGACAGTTGATAACCTTACGCTGATTCTGTTGTACGTTGGAGTATTGTCGTCTGTGACAGTCCAGTCGAGAGGAAAATCCTCTCCGTACCCCCCAGAGGTCAAAGGTTGAACAGTGGAGTCATTGGGGGAAGATGAAGACCTAGAGCTCATCCATCACTGTCCCTCCGGTCCAGATGATCAGAGACGACTCGTGTTGAGGGCTTTTGTTGCCCGACGGGTCGGCCCTCTTCGTTAATGAACTCCTGGTCTGATTTGTAGTCTGCGGCGCTCCGTTTGGGTTTTCAGCTGTGCTGTCCAGCTGTCACTCTCACTCAGAGGAGACACTCGGCCCACATGTCAGAAACCGCTGAGAGGCTCTCAGGGGATTCAGATCTGCTGGCTTCTGGCTCCAAAAGGTCAGATTCATCATAATTCAATTTATAGGTGCAACAACGAGACGCATGAGAAGGTTTTAGCCATAAAGGACTAAAAAACTGAGAGTTTGATGTCTAAAATTACATCCACTGTTCAAAGCTCACAGTTCAATCTAAAGAAAAAATCTAAATTATCAGTTTTATCTGATGCTGTATTATAGATAAAAACACTTTTTTATAAATTGTAAATTTCCACCAAAAAAAAAAAATTTTGGAGAGAAAAACTTGGAAATTTCTGAGCTTGAAATTTGTTAGGAAAAAATCAGGATTTAAAAAGAATAGAATATTTCTGAGCTCGAAGAGTCAAAACTTTGCTAGAAGAAAATCTGAAATTTTGAGACAAATGGCACAAATTTTGGAGAAGAATTTTGACAAAGATTAATAATAAATCACCTTAAACATTAAAAAAAATAGTCAGTTTCAAATTTACACATACTGTGTTTTACATAAAAAAGGATTTAAAAAAAATGAATCCAAAGCTCAGTTTGACATCAGCACTCTTTAGTGTGGAAGTTGTTACTGCAGGAAGACGCCTTTTATGTTTCAGTGCTTCGCTCGGCACTCTGGGAGGAAAATGTAGATTTCCTTGTAACTGGAGAAAAATGAATTCTAACGGGTCAAATTTAGCAGAGAAGAAAATAAAACGCAGCACCGCTTCCATTAATGAGCTGCATGCATGGTGACGCTATCAGATTCCTTCAGCCAGAACAAACACAACGCAGCGTTTTGCTTCAGTATTTAGATATAAAACCCTTTCCCGTAACACTGAATCAGTCCCTCTAGTGCAGATTCTTCCTAATTTAGGCCTTCGTGTGCTTTTAGATGTTTTCCATAGCAGGAAAATGAGCTGCAGCCTTCATCAAAAGAAAACGTTTCCACTCCAGGCATGTCAGGTTTGATCTTCAGAGACCGTTTGAGAGCCTTCATGTTGCCTCGGTTTTGTGAAGCGACTTGATTCATGTCAGTTGACGCTTTTTGAGCTGCTCAGTGGGGATCAGAGAGGCTTTTATGAAATGCAGACCTTTTTTAGTGCCTCTAAAGTTTGGCTTCAATCACATTGACATGTGTGCATCTTTCATCGGGTGATTTCTACACAGTTGCCTGCAGAGACGCCATGCTGAACTTTTAGCGTTATTTTGTTGTTTTTCTTCTCCAAAAACTGCAACCCTCGCCCTAAAACTAGATTTGTTTCAGCCTCTAGTTGGTTTGTAAGTTTTATTAAAAGCGTCAAAACGTAGGCAGACTTCAACAGGTTTTACATCAGGGCCCTGCGGTCTCCTTTTCTTCTTATTCTCCGTGTGAAAGGACATTTCTTCACAGAAACGCCTTTCAGGAACTTTGGAGGACAGAATCCTGCTCATAGACGGCCGTTTTATCACACAGTAAACTTTTAACAGACCTCCGCAGTAAACATGGAGGTTGTTTCCTCCGACGGTTGATGTTGTCGTCTTATGTGACTCCTGGCAGCTGCTAGCCAACACTTTGGTCTGGCTGCTGTGTTCACCAGTGGCAGGAACACATCTGTTTATAGCAGAGCTAATTGTTTGCTTAGTGCATAGCATTTCTGCTCATTTTCAAAGCTTTTTGCGCTGTTGGCGTCCTTTAAATTAACTTTTCCAGTTAAATTCTAATGCGCAAATAATGGAGTTAATTTTTAGCTTTGTGCTTTAGCTAACTTTGAAAAGATTTAGCACACTTGGCTTCCCTTAAATTACTAGTTAAATTCTTCTAACAGAGCTAAATTTTCACTTGGCGCTTTAGAGTTTTTAACTACCTTTGAAGCTGCTTAGCGCTATTAGGTTCACTTAAACTTTGTAGATAAATTTTTGCAAAAATAATAGAGCTAATTTTCCGCTTTGCCCTTTAGCTAACTTTGAAAGGGTTTAGTTTTCCCAAAATTAATTTTCCCAGATTAATTCTAAAACACTAATTTACTTGGCTGTTTAATAAACTTTCACTTGAATAAAGTTTTGCGTCTGTTGAAGTTTGAGTTAAGAATTTAAGTAAACATCTGTAGCATGCTCTTACTTTGAAGTGGATGAAGAACAGCAGTTCTGTTTCCTCTCCCCACATCCTCACTTATTTTTCCCACCATTACTCTTTTCAAACGTAGAACAAAATAAAACAAGTACAGCAAAGAACAAAATATAAGTACAACCTCTAAGAGCATTGCATAACATTTCAAGTATGTTAAATTTATACTTGAGTTTGAATTAAATATTTTGAATTGAAGTTGTCGATTTTTGCATTAGCTTCCACTAAATACTGTGTTGGTGTGGCTCATTAGCGTTAGCATAACAAATGTTCGTTATTAGCACTTTATTAGCAGTTAGTGCAGCTAACTTTTTCGTTAAAACTGCCCAGCACAGATTTTTCTTCGTCTCTGTCAGATAGAAAAGCTGAACTGAAACTTGAACCGAATTGAGCGTCAGAATTGATTCAGAAGAAAAGACCAAAGTTTCTTCTTTAGCTTTGGACTGCAGGTCTTCTGTCTTCAGTCAGCCTGATGTTTTCCATGCAGGTTGCTGGAGAAAAACTGCAAACTCGGCCCCCGCTGGCCCACTTCTGTCCAAATATTGACTTTTCACACCCGGCACAGAGAAAAGTCATGAATGAACCTCTTCAGAGCGCCGACCCAGATGCATTTGTCAGCACTCCAGGCATCAAAGCCTAAAATAAATGGATTTTAATGGCTGCTGCATAAAACTGGCCGCTTTTAATTTGAACAAATATCAGGAAAATCATCAGAGTTAAATGAGTTTCCATTACAACAGTTGGTCTGTCTTCGTGTTGATTGACTGTTTGGGTCACATAAGAGGAAAAATCATTTTCTGGACATCCGTTACAAACAAACATCCAGAGGCGTTGCTTTTGTTCCAGTCTGTTATAAAGAAGTGTTTTTCTATCTGCCTAATGCTTAATGTTAAATATGTGACATGTTTTCAGTGAGTCAGACTCTGCCTCAAGGTTCACCTCCCTCTGACGGGGGATTGGACCCAGACCGAAAAGATTACAAGAATAAAGTCGTAATATCACCTGAAGAAAGTGGTGAATTATTGTCGTACGATTATGTTGTTCTATCATTACGACTTGTCGTATTACTCTGGTATTTCTACATCAAAAGGCATGAAGCTTTTCTGTTCAAAGCTTTTAAATATGTAATGCTTTGTGTTTATTATTCAGACTAAGTCTAATGAATACATTTATTTATTACACAGCATCTGGTCCTTCTAGTTAAACATACGGCTC
Source organism: Girardinus metallicus (assembly GCA_903067095.1). Taxonomy (NCBI): domain Eukaryota; kingdom Metazoa; phylum Chordata; class Actinopteri; order Cyprinodontiformes; family Poeciliidae; genus Girardinus; species Girardinus metallicus. The sequence continues at coordinate 40,745 of CAEGAE010037678.1, forward strand.
GACATCCCACATGAGTCTGACTGTAAGTAAATCTGATGAGTTCAGGCCGACTGTCTGCTGCCGCCACAGCAATCTGTCGCAGGGGAGCTTACAAGGTGAGCCAAGGTCGCTGCAGATGAAGGGACCAGACGGAACCGGGCCGTCTGCCGCAGACGGAACCGGGCCGTCTGCCGCAGACGGAACCGGGCCGTCTGCTGTCTGTCAGAATTTCAGCAGCATTTCATCTCAAGCTCCACGCCTCATCTCAGAATCCCGTAATCCAGCCACTTAAGTCTGGTTCTCAAATCATTTAAGTCAAGTCCAGCATCTCTCTCAAACCTTATTCCGCCCATTCGTTAGCATAGGAGCCGCCTCTTCAACATCCAGTCAGGCTGTCTCCAGTCAGACGGTTCAAGTTTTAGTTTGCTGGTCATCACAAGTGCACCGTTCACGGGTCCGCAACATCCTCAGTGATTATTATAAGCCCATTCTCTTCTCTGTTCAATTTAAATCAGATTCTTTTGGGATCCTATGTTGGGTCGGGAATATATGAGAGGAACCGTTTCCCGAAGACTACACCCCCAGTTTTCACATTCCAAGCCCTCCATCGTTCTCCCCAGATGACCAAATCAAGATCATTCAACCCTCCATCCCTCATCCCTTCATCCCTCATCCCTTCATCAATAAATCTTTAAACGTATGTTTGTGGCGCGGTCCTTGCTAGTGAAACAAAGACTGTAGAGAATGATGGACAGAGAGTTACTGATATTTCAGGATATTTGTGCCTGTCTTTATGGTCCATTCATCCATCTGTTCATCCATCCATCTGTTTGTCCATCCATCTGTTTGTCCATCCATTCATCTGTTCATCCATCCATCTGTTTGTCCATCCATCTGTTTGTCCATCCATAGTGAGAAACTAACCCTACAAATCCATCCAACATCCCTTATAAACAGTGAAACATGGTGGTGGCAGCATCATGCTGTGGGGAAGTTGATGGGAACTAAAAAAAACAATGGTTCTCCTTCCAGTTGGCCATGCAGCCGGATCCTTAATGGTTTAAATCATAGCAAAATTTGTTAGAATGGCCTAGTCAAAGCCTAGCACTCTAAACAGATGCTGACACGCTCTCCTTCCAGTTTGACTGAGGTGATGTGCAGGTCAGATCCCAGTAAAATAAAACAAGGTTTATTTTGGTTGTAACATGACATCATAGCAGGAAAAACACAGCAGCCGATGACCTTTGACCCCCCACTGAGTTCCTGTCTGTGCCTGTGTGTGTTCAGGCTCTGGATGTGGACCGCAGCGTTCTCTACAAGATGAAGAAGTCGGTGAAGGCCATCTACGCGTCCGGCCTGGGTGAGTCGTCACGGCGATTCTCACTTCCTCCAGACGCAGAGCGACCCGCCTCAGGGATTCAAACCCCAAACCTCATAAACGGGTCGCTGCAGCGTCAGAAGTCCAGCTTTCCTACCGAGAGAGAGAGAGAGTGTGTGTGTGCGTGCGTGTTTGTGTGGGTGTGTTTGCGCGTGTGTAGGTGTGTGTTTGTGTGTGTGTGTTTGTGCGTGTGTGTGTGTGCGTGCGTGTGTGCGTGTTCTGGTCTCTCCCTCTGCAGGGTTCTGTTAGAAAACCCAAACAATTTGCTGAGCGGGTTTGTTTTTTCTGAATAGAGCGCGCTCAGTTCAGGCCGGCTGATTGATTCAGACTCTGAGTGAACAGCAGGGGGGAGGGGCGTCATGGCAGCCATGTTTGATGGTGGCCTTGTTCTGTCTCCACTGTACCTTTCAGGTTGTTTTTGAGTTAATAATCGCCGGGGAGTCGGTGTTATCAGTGTTGACGGTAGAAACATTTCCCCGTCTGTGGAAAGTTTTCACTCCAACTGAGGCCGTCTGGTAGAAACTGTCATGGCCGACAAAGCTGCCCCGGCTCTGGCCTGTTTCCAGGAGCAGCAGAATATTCCAGTTCATTCTCTAAACCAACTTCATGATACGTAGCACTAGAGAGATGCTGAAAAACACATCACGATATAAGCATTTCATAGAATTATTGAAGCGTTTTTGGTCTTGAATATCTGAGATATTGGCAGACTGGTGGTGTGACCTTTCCTGTTTTATCCACAGTTTTTACTGTTTTTTTTTTTATTTTTAAGCAGTTATGAGGCACAGCTGCAAAACCTGAAACTGCTGCTGCGCGAGTTACTGAACAGTTTGTTGCTAGGTAACCAAAGAGTGAGTGAGTTGCTAGGTAACAACTTACATTACCATGTCATTATCAAAATATTAGTTGAAAATGGTCTTAAAACAACAATATTATTGTTTATCGCCCAGGATGATTTGTTATTGTAACAGGCCTGATCGACGTTGATCAGGTTGTGATTAAGTTTTGAGAAAGATCAAATTCCTGGGTGCTTCTCTTTATGAAAACATAAACTGGAAACCACAGCCGTTTAAAAGCAAACCTATAAAAACATGTCAATCCATAAAGTGAAATACTCACAGAGTGATGAAACACCGTTGATATGAGGTAACCGATTCTGCCAATTATTCTATCAATTATTCAATTTATCAGATAAAAAATCGGTAAGGTGATTATCTTATTTTGTATAGTATTAAAAGGACAAATAAATCAATTCCATTTCCTTGCCTAAAATACGTTCCCAGCATTCCTTTGGCGAACGTCTGATCATTTGTAGCAGCTAAAACTACTTCTAACATCAACATGTGAAAATCTGAAAAGTAATTCAAAAAGGTTGAAGGTTTATTAATGCAACTTGTCAACGATGATGTCAGATGTAAAGTTTACTGAATCGAGTTATTAGGAGTCATGTTCAGATCTTTGTAGTGTAAAGATGGTTCATGTTTTCATGCGGTGCGGCTGAAACGCCGAGACGAGACGAAACCGGCCGATAAAATCAAAGTTCCTCCAAACAGAAACTGTCGTTTGGTTCCTTCGGTTTGACTTGTTGATGTGGATGATGACTGAGATTAATGCTGGAACGCAGCTGCTTGTGTCAGTGAAATTATTTCAGGAACAGCGAAGCTTTTCTGTTTAAGTGATCATAAATCTCAACAGAGGTCAATTTGGTTACATGTTGGGCTGCAACGATTTCATAAAATAATGTTTTTTTACATTTTGCTGATGAAATTAAACAAAGTTGAGGTTCCTAGCCCTTCTCAGGTTTATGGGCAGCAACAGTTGCGTCTTTAAAGTCGTTGCTGATGTATTTCTGAGTTAAACTGCTTTTAAAAAGATTCATGAAGATTTAATTATTGAATGTTTTTCCACCTCAGGCTGGGCGATATGGACTTAAAGTTTATTATGATATTTTGTGGTACCGTTGTAATATGCAAAAAGTGAAAATAAGAATTATTTATTACATGTTTTTTAGGTAACGAGGTGACTGTAACTCTGCGTCACAGCAATTATAGTCCCACAAACACAAACACTGCTCCTGAAAAACATTCCCATTTGTAACGCGCTTTTTTTAGGACAGCAGTCGCGGAAAGAAGTTTGACTAGTTTCACTAAACTGGTAACTATATTTTCAAATGTATTATTTACTGATGCTTTTATTGAACAAACAGTGGAGAAATTGTAAAAGTATCAATAATGACAGCAAGAACAGCTCTGGAGGGTTTTAAATATCGTTCAGTGGAATTTATTGTGACAGCGATGAATCAAAATTCCTATTATAATAAATTTATCACATTAAGTAATAAATAATACGATGCAACATTTCCACCAATGGACTCTTTGGGCTTCCGTAGATCAGAGATTTCAGTCCATCTTGTTTTGCCACTTGTATTTAATTGAACTTCAAAGTCAGATGATTGAAATAAAAGTATGTTTCTTATAAAAACATTTGTAATTTTCTTTTTAGAAAAGAGAGGGAGGAAAACATCGGCCGTATTTCCAAAACTTTGAGATGAATAAAACACTGGAAGTGAACTTACTCTTTGGACACGACTTTGACGGATTTGACAGATAGAAACTTTGTTCATGTTGTTTCTAAACTCAATCTCTGAAAACAAAAAGAAAAACTGTTGTGTTGCAGAGAGGAAACAAATGAAGTCGCCTCTGGGAGTCTGACTGTGAATCTGAAACCCAGCAGGAATATTTTACCTTTTGCATGAGGAATAATAATGATGAGAATATTTCAGGATGTAAAAATAACAATTCAAGAGTCTGCAGTCGGCGATGACGGCTCCTTCACAAGAGGAAGAGCAGCAGAACAAAAAGATAAAGAGGCGTAAATAGTCCTGAAAGATTGTTGATACTTTTCTGCAACAAAAAGTCAGAACTGTGTTTGAATTCACTTTTGGATAAAACAATGTAAACTTTACCAACTCACAGAAATCAGAGTTTCCCTTTAAAAGCTTCTGCTGCAAATTAATTTTGCACTTTGCAGCTTTTCTGAGCTGCACACAAATAGCTGTTTTTGCTCGTCTCTGCAGAGATGGGCGTTAATCTGAGCTCACACATTGTTCTGTATGCGTCAGCGAGGAAGCAGAAGCCGGCCTATTGTCCCACCATTAAAGCCGTTAAGAAGCTGCAAAGCAAACTTTTGGGACGTTGGATAATCCTCTGCAGATGCCTCAAAAGCTCTGCTTTGTTTTTCTTTCTCCTTTGCTGCTATGTAAACTGATAAAATGTAAGTTGTGTTTGCAGCCAAGCGTGTTGTGTGCAGTAGAAACAGGACCGTTGTTTAGCAGAGGTTAGAGGCAGAACATGGGAGCTCAGGGTGAAATTTTTGCAACAAGCTTTACCGTCTATGATGACTCAAAAACTTCTTGACACCAAAAGCCCTTTAATCCGAAGCATAAATCTCACATTCAGGCTTACATGTTTAGGATATTTTTCTGTTTATCAAAACAAATGAAGAGAAAACACAACTGATTTATAGAATTAAACTTTCCTCCAAGCTGCCAGAATGAAACTGTGGCTTATGACCCTGAAGTTGATCAAGGCGGTTTAGGTCTCAAATGCCCAGAGGAAGAGTGTTCAGCTGTGTCGTCATTGGCTGTAGCTCTTCCATTGTTTCATGGTCTCGGTCGCTGAGGACTCGGGATTTTATTTCAAGACCCCAACTGTGGAAGTATCACTAAACTTACAGCAAACTGCCCAGTTTATTGGTTAACATGTTTGTTTTCACTGGATGCAAAACGCACCGATTAAAATCCAAGCAGTAACGTGACTTACTGATTACGTCTTTCTGTTCCAGCCCACGTGGAGAACGAGGAGCAGTACACTCAGGCGCTGGAGAAGTTCGGGGAAAACTGTGTGTGCCACGACGATCCCGACCTGGGCTCGGCCTTCCTCAAGTTCTCCGTCTTCACCAAGGAGCTGACGGCACTCTTCAAAAACCTGGTGAGTGTGTGCGTGGGTGGGTGTGTGTGTGTGTGTGAAACCCTGTGTGTGTGCTGACTAAAACATCTCAGGTCCAGCTGGATCCCAACACGTCAACCGTTCTCTCACAGAAATCCAGCCAAAGATTCGATTCCTGAGTTGAGACGAACGTTTTACTGTTTTTCACTGGTTTGATTCCAGCAGTTGCTGAGTTTTAATCTGTAAAATTTCCTCCGTCTTCCTCCAGTTCCAGAACATGAACAACATCATCACGTTCCCTCTGGACAGCCTGCTGAAAGGAGACCTGAAGGGCGTCAAAGGGGTAAAGCTGCTGGTCACTGAAGGTCTTTATGAAACAGAACTTTATTCTAGAACCGCCCGGGTTCTGGAGGAACCAGAACCGGTTTGGAAATGAACCAGGAAGTGATGTCACACTTCAGCTCTGCCTGTGGCTCCTTCAGGCTTTTGTTGTTGTTTTCTTCTGTTGTTTCTTTTCCAAATAAATTATGAAATGAGGTTTTATCCACTGCATTCATAAAGTCTGAAAGGCTGAACTTTTAAAGTTTGGAGGTCAAGATGAGACAGGAAACTGGAAAACAATATGTAGGTTTCCTTTGGTTCAAAACAGCCATCCACCCATTCATCCATTCATTCATCCATCCATCCATCCATATGTAAAATTCGGTTTCCATGGAAATATTTGTCAGCTTTAGCTCAGGAATCCAAATCTGTGTTATCAGGAACAAAAAGCCCTAAGTATGGATAACGATGAATATAAACACGATGCATCAGGAACTTTTCAGAAAATGTGGAATTATATTAAGTCATACATGAAAGTCTTTACTTACAAAGAAAATAAATGTGTTTGGTAACTTGTGGATAACTCAACAGATAAAACAATAGAAGGAAAAAGGAACCAAACGGGTTGAGAACTGCCGGCGCAGCAGAAGGATGTGAGGCTTATAACTGGACAAAATAACGTTAAAATAATCCAGATCTGTACAGATTCTGCTGCGTGTCGGACCCGTCTGACAGTTTGGGATCTTTGGTGCCTGAGACGGAGATTAAGCTCCAGTAAGGAGCGATAATCTGAGCCGGACAGCCGAGTGTCCAGCAGCCAGGCTAACCCTCGTCTGCAGCTCTGTAATCCAATCGCAGCTCGTTACCGTCCCTGACGGTCTGTGACCTTTCACCCCAGAGACACATGATTAGCTTTGGTTTCCACGAAGTTTGATGTGATTAAAGAAAGCGGTCTAACGAGCCGGTTGCCATGGATACACGTGCTGCCCTCGTGACCTTGGCTGCTTTCCTCTCGTCCCGTGACTTTTCCCCGTCTGTCATTTCCTGTCTTTGTCTTCTTGTCTGTGTTTTAACTCCGCCGCTCTTTCCTTTCCCTGGAGTACGGCTCAGTTTCTGTAATTCTTCCCACTTATCTCTCATTACGCCTCAGATGATTCTCATTACCCGACCGGCAGCCAATGAGCTGCTGGCTGCTTTATATTTGGACACACATCTCGAGAAATGAGCCAGGGGAAAAGAAGAAAACTCTGCCAGCCAGTAGTCGCCTAAAACCGCTTCACTTATCCCGCCTCCTTTGGCCTGAGAAAGTGTCCAGACCTGCAGGACAGCACGATTAAGTGACGGTTAAAGTGGATGTCGTAAAACATTGAGGAAGTCTGCAGAGACAAATTAACTCAAGAACAAGATAAGGCAGCGCATTATGCAGCCATTACTCTTTCTGCTTCAGATTAAATTGAGATGTAATAAATATTAAAACCCTGCTGCCGAAGTTTGGACACTTTTTATGGTGAGACCTTCAGATTTGCATTGGCTAATGTGGCTCAGATAAGAAAAAATGTAGTTTAAGTCATTCTGCATTAACTGGACCTTGGAAATGGGAAGTTGCGGCCATTTACCATCAGCTATTAAGGATTAGTGGCTCTAAGATGCACAGAAAAACCTACTGACACAGCAGATTTCTCACAAAGTCACTAAAAAATAAAACCTTTCTTCATCTTCTGCTTTCTGCTGGAAATCTGAAGGTTTTGGTGAAAAAAATGCTGAAAAGTAACATGATGGTGGAAAGCTACAAGCTTCAAGTGCACGGCAGTGGCAGAGTCATGGTGTGGAGGAATTCAGCTGCAGGAGGGACTGGTGCACTGAAATCAAAACCAAGACTAGCACCTCATGCTAATATTAGGTGATGTCAGCTAGCGCCATGAAACCTCCAGTTTACACTGAACACGGGTAGCTAGCTTAATATTTATAGCTAATATTGTCTAAATCTTTGTGTAAGGGATGGGTAAGGAGTTTTCTACAGAGACAGATTGCCAACATTAGCTAGCTAGCTTTGCTAACTTCGCTAATGTTTCTTTGTGCTTCTTTTCTAAGTGATGATCAAAGTTTGACGCAGTCCGTTTGTTTTCTCATTCATGTCGTTTTTATAAATATATTCTTTCTGAATTTTTTAGTTAAATTGCATTGCTGAGGATTTAGCAGACATCTTCTCCCACTCCTGGACAATCACTGCTCACTTTCTTGGAGCGCGAGTGAAGAAGGGGCAGGGATGGGTGATGAGCACTAACAAAAATACGTAGTTAGCAGTGAGTTCTCTGTTTTGAATCAGTGCGTTTTACACCCATTGAAAGCAAGGATGTTAAATAAATTTGACCTTTTCCTGGCTATTTAGAGAAGCTAATGCGAGGAGAGGAAACGGAACTGCTGTGTTAACGGTCTTCCCCGTTTTCAAAATAAGAGCATGAATTTAAACTTGAAGAATTGAAAGGTTACAAAACAGTCAATTAATTTAGCACCTTAGAATTTATCAAGACAAATTAATTAGGGGAAGCTAAATCTGCTAAACGTTTTCAATATTAGCAAAATGCTAAACGGAAAGTTAGCTTAGCTATTTTCAGATTAGCTTAAGTGAGCCCACCACTATCCACAACCTGTAAAAATGGAGATGGAGATGCTTCTCCAGACCCAAAATGACCCGTTTCTCCAACCCTTACATTCAAATCCTGTAGAAAACCTGAAGACTGTGAGGACTGGCGCTGATTTAATCAGTGTGAGGCGGCGAAGTCGACCTGTCCCACAGCGCTAACACACACACAGCTGTGTAGAAACATCTGGAAGGTTTAGTGTGCATCGCTGTTCCTTCTCCATCCTGCAGTCACTTTCAGGAGCAAAGCCCTGGAAGTCCTCTGCCCTCTTGGGAAGTGCTTTGCCCGGCGCTCTCTGCCCTTCCCACAAATATCTGTGTGGTATTTTTAGCCATTGTTGCCATTTTCCCACTCTCTCTCTGGCTCTGACACTTCCTTCCGCTAAACCTTTCTCCTCTCTCTCAATCCCTCGCCGCCTCCCTTTCTTTCACCGTTTCCTTCTCAGCCCCGCTCTTTCACTGCGGGATCAGCTTCTGTCGTGTCTCTTTGTGCTCCTCTTGGTGAGTGGATGGGTGGGAGTGACACAGGAAGAGCCTGGACGCTAACAGGTTGAGGTCACCAGTCGGATCCAAAGCTCCACGTTACAAACTCTCCTTAGAAAGCAGATCAAACATGAACGATGAAAGTGGAGGCAGATATTGTGCTGCATGAGGATTGCTCTCCATCCTTCATCAGCACTGAGGATGACTCTGCAAATACAGTCTCAGTTTTTTGGTTTTCGGGATATTTTATTGGGATTTTGTTGTGAAGTGGTTAAGCCATCATTACTGCGGAGTCCCTCCAGCTCCATGCAGCGCATCAGTTTGAAATCTTGCTTCAGATTCTCTGTTGGATTTAGGTCTGGCCTTTGACTAAGCCATTCTGACATGTGACTGTGTGTTAATAAGTAATTAATTACGCCATTTTAACTCATTAAAAATGTAACCCAGTTGTTTGATCCTAATTAAAGTGTCCAAATTTTCTTTAGCTATTCCGGCCTAAAATAGCATCTTGATGCTAAACACGTAGCTAGCGCTAATGTTAGCATGAACTTTTTTTTCTCCAATCTGATGATTAAATAACTTAAATAAGATTAAAACTGAGCTCATATGTTTATTACTTCAATAATTTAGCAGCCAAAATTAGTTTGGAATTGAAAATGTTGATTATTTTGTGGATTAAAATGCAGTGCAGTTAAACTAAAACGCCTAATGGAATCCCAGCACTAATTTATGTATAAAACAATTAAACACCAAATACTCTTTATCTTCTACTTCATCATTTTGTGCCATTTGGTGTTATTTACATTCGTTGAATTGTCTTTTATTTCCTGTTTCTTCTTGCAGGATCTGAAAAAGCCTTTTGACAAAGCCTGGAAGGACTACGAAACCAAAGTGTAAGAGTTTTTATGCGTCTAACGCACGGACGTCTTAATTTTCTTTTTAATAAACTAACTACAGCTGTAATAATTTAAGTAAATGATGTAAATGTGTTTTGCCGTTCTGAATGTCTGTCTGCTGTCTCAACTCGTCCTTGTTGTCGCGTGGAGAAACCAGGAGTATTTATGGCACTTTTATGTGTTTTACAAGCAGCAAAGGACATTCTTTACTGAGAGGGTAACCCGTCTTCCTGTGATGCAGCTCCGGCTTTGTGCTGACACAGAGGACATGGTGGTGTGAATGTTCCCGGCTGCCTCAGCTTATTATTTCACTCTACTCATGGGAAAACCGTCAGTAGAGGCCCGTTTCCTGCTTGTTTTTCTCCTCCGTCCGGGATCCTCGCCTCATCTCTGTGTCTGCTTTAATCAGAACAGTTTTCTTATTCTGAGCCTTTTGCATCAGCTTGTTGTGTTTCAGTCGTTCCCGGTCGCCAGCAGACATGTTAAACGCAACACACCAACCAGAAACCTGCTTTAAAATCCTGCTTCAGGACTTTTAAGGCTGTGAGAAAGTATTCACCCTCCTTATAGATTTCAGATTATCCAAGAAATGTTTATGAAATTTAAAAAAAAAAAACAACTATAATTTCCTTCATTAAAGGAAATTCAAATGTGAATTGCTTTTGGAACTGTTTTTAAAATTTCTTGGATTTTCTCCAGTTGATGATCAGGAAACTGAGTTTGTTGTTTTAAATAAACAGCAAATTAAAAATGTGGAGCCGCTGCATGGGATCGTCTCGTTTTCTGTTTTTGTTAAAAATCAGCCCTAAATGCTGTCGGACAAGCAGATTGGTGCTTAATTTAACGCATAATTCAGATATTTTCTCTTAATTTGACGACGAAACGCTCTGAATTAAACCTTTCAAAATGAAATTTGTCCGTTTATTTTGTATTATTTGGAGTTAATTGGTTGGTTGACGACCCAGGATTGTTCCTGAAACTGAAACCGGTTTTGCTGATGCTTCATCTAATCCAGAGTTGTCCAAAGTGCGGCGCGGGGGCCGTTTGTGGCACTTGAAATGATTTTTTTTGTGGCCCCCAACTGCAGTTCAAGAATGATACATATTAGTTTATTAATTTTTAATCAGAGTAAAATTTTAATTGCTGTAATTTTCTTACAATGGAAAATGTTAATTACGACATAAATAACTTTTATAATTAGTGGAACCATATTTATCCAGATATTTTTACTGGAAATCCGACTTTGCTGGACCAAATTAGCTTTAATTTAATTCATCAAGTACGGCTAAATATATCAGGTTTTTGAAAGAGTTTGACCCAAATCCTAATTTTATAACAGAATAAATTAGTAAAGCTGAGCCTAAAATAATTTGAAAACTAGATGCCTTTTATTCTAATACAGAAAATGTGGCTGTAGATCAGACTTTTTATTTTGCTTTTCTTTTTAAATAGTTTTTTAGTTTGTCTTTTCTTGGCCTGAGTATTTTTGAGTCCGTAAACTGAGGGAGAGATTAAGACTCGCCTCCAGCTGACGGCTTGCAGGGCTGATTTTTTATTTTTATTTGAATTTTTTCCGCCATATTTTTAATTTTCTGTGTTTGTGGTGCTTTGACCTGCGGCGGCGTTTCTTCCTGCCAGGACCAAAATCGAGAAGGAGAAGAAGGAGCACGCTCGGCAGCACGGGATGATCCGGACGGAGATCAGCGGGGCGGAAATAGCCGAGGAGATGGAGAAGGAGAGGCGCTTCTTCCAGCTGCAGATGTGCGAGGTCAGGATCCGCTTCAGTCTCCGAGATCACATCGCGAACGTTTATACGTTTATATTTTAATATTGCACATCGTGTCACGGTACAGATGATTATAATTTCCATCTGACGTTACCTCAACATCTTCTTCTGATAATATTTTAATATTCTCATCTGAACATGCAGCCAGAGATTAATCTTAATGGGACAAACTAACCGACATTTGGTTTTGTTGTTCTGTGCAAAATGTTCATGAAAAATTACGCGTGAAGGCCAAATTATAGTAATCAAGTACAGTAATGTCGTTCAGTTGCAATATGTTTAAAAGCTGCGGTATGTAACTTTTTAATTTATTTTCCTTTTGGAGCAATAAAATATTTTTGAATTTTTATTTTTTTACATATTTGTTGAAACTGCCATTATGTGGCAACAGTTTGGTATGAGAGATAATCTATGAAAACAATCTAGAAACAACCAATCAAAGTCAGGAGGCGGGTCTTAGCGCTGTCAATCACAATCTTGTGTGGCGCTGCCAGCACTTTCTGAATGTTAGCATACCCTTTAACTGTAAGTTACTTTTCCGCCATTAGCACATTTAGCAACAAGTACACGAGGATGATTGGCAGCACTAAGACCTGCCTCCTGGGTCTTATTGGCTGTTTTTGGTGCATTTCTTTGGACAGCAGTAGCAGCTCAGAGGAGGTGAAGGTGGCCAGTCTTTTCACATGTTACCTGTCATAATGTCTTGACATGGGGGGAGTTTTAACAAATATGTGAAAAAGAAATTGTTCATAAAAATTACATTCGTTAACATTAATGTCGTTTTCACAGACTTGAACTAAAAATGCTTTCAGTTTAACTTTAATTTGGTTCCTCTCTTTCTCCTTCTCACATCATCCCTGGTTTTACTTCACTGCCGAAAGCAGCGCAACGCACAGGCAGCCATTTTTGGTTTTTCAAAATAAAGTAAATTGCAATTTAAATCAAATTCAAAATCTGATTATGGTTCACATAAGTGCACAAATGTAGGCTATATAAATGTATATGTATATATCATATGGTTTCCATTGTTGTAAGGTTTATTTTTAAGAACCACACAGGTCCATGTAGAGGAAACTGTAGAGCTGCTTCACTTTGAGGGTTTTCTTTGAAGCGTCTCTGGGAGATGAAAGCGATGAGTCTGAACCCCGCCTGAACTCTCCGCTCTGATCTGCTTTCGATCTGTTTACAGTACCTCCTCAAAGTCAACGAGATCAAGATCAAGAAGGGGGTGGACCTGCTGCAGAACCTCATCAAGTACTTCCACGCACAGTGCAAGTAAGGTTCTGCAAACGGGCCGACATGTGCGGCTCTGTCCCGTCGTTAACCCTGCTGCTGTCCAGTTTCTTTCAGGACGGCCTGAAAGCCGTGGAGAACCTGAAGCCGTCTATAGAGAAACTGGCTACAGATCTGCACATGGTAAGAACGCTTTTATCGCCACCACTTCTGGTGATTACCTGTTCATTAGGGTGATTGACAGCGCCAAGACCCGCCTCCTGCCTCTGATTGGTTGTTTCCAGTTAGCACTGGGAGAAGGCAGAGCAGCTTGATATTTTTCTGTCTTATATCCAACTGTCAGGATATGACGACAGTTTCAACAAATATGTGAACATTTTTCAAAATAAAATTTACCTACTTCAGCTTTAAACAACAGTCGACAGGTGAAACTCCAAATCACACAAATTTAAAAACAAAACAAATGCAAACGGAAAAATGCTGTAACCACAGAGAATAGGAGCAGAGGGGGAAACGCTGCGATTAGTAAACAGCAAGTATGAAACTCTGCAAACTCGCTGCGCAAAACGGAAGTCCTCCAGACCACCAGGGGGAGTCGACCCAAAAAAATAAAACCAAAATGGAGTAAAAAAAAAAGGTTTGTTATACTTCCTCCCCCTAGTGGTCTGGAGGACTTCCGTTCGGTGGAGCGAGTTTGCAGCTTTTCATATTAGCGGTTGTTTTTGCTATTTGCTATCCTCTTTCTTGCAGAATGTTTGTTACATTTTGGAGTTTGCATCGTTTGTATTTGCAGCTGTTTGCTGTGAGTTTTCTCCTGTTTACCTCCGTATTTAATCCCGTCTAAAATCTAGAGGAAAAAAGACGAGAATCAGACAGACTGGACACAAACATTTCAATCTTTAGCAAACTTTAATGGCTCCTTTTTTGTTATGACTACTTGACTCAGGAATGCAGTAGAAGCATGAAATGCTACCACCTGCTGGTGGGAGTTGGCATCACTTGAACCCAATGTTTTTGTCTGTTTTTGAGGAAAATTTGCAATAAACTCACATAAACGCGACAACATGGAGTTACTGATTGGGTTGTTCATGATTCCTGCTTTTTCTGTTCTGTGTTTGACGTCAGTTTTTCTTTCTGTGGGTCAGATCAAGCAGGCGCAGGATGAGGAGAGGAAGCAGCTGACTCAGCTGAGAGACGTCCTGAAAACGGCTCTACAGGTGGAGCAGAAGGAGGTGAGAAGCACAACAAGTAGTCAGGTTTCAACCACAAACCTCAACGTGTTTTACTCTGATTTCATGTCCAACTGAACGTAGTGCAGTCCATCCAGTCTGACTGGGTTTGAGCTGATTTACAAAGAAAAACCAGGAAAACTTTCAGCCTGTATTTTTTCACACTTAGTGGAAACAAAAGGATTTCCAGTTGTAATCTTGGTTTATAAAATATAATTTATGCTCTACTGTATGTTGGTTTTTTACATTTACTCCCAAAAAACACATTGATGTTTGTGGTAATCCTTAAAAAGTAGAAATTTTCAACATCTTTAGTCATTTTTTTGTTTCAGATTCTGTCTGTGGCGGCATTCTTTGTTGTTTAATAGCCTTTACATGCATATATGCAGAAATCTGACGTATTTTTAAAGTGAAACAACGTAAAGTTTGTCCTTTTCTCTAAAAATGTCTCCTCTCTCCTGCTGCTGCCGTCACGGCTCATAAAACAAGGCCAGGAGAGTAAGTGGATTTGTTCCCTTCTCTGTTTGTTACTTTAAGGCTCCAGTGATGGAAAAAAAAAAACCTGCCTTTGCTTTTTATCCTGTTGGTTTTGTGCTTTTTTTTTTTTAACACTTTAAAAACTTTATTTAGTTTCTGTCGGTTAATTTTTTTCAAGACAAAGTTAGACTGTTGTTTTTCTTACAGGAATTTTATATGTCTGCAGATAGTCAGACTTCAGTTGTTTATCCGTCATAAAGGAAATTACCTCATTCTTACAGAATATTCTCTTTTCATCCCGTTTAGTGGTTTTTTGTTTTTGTTGCTATAATTAAATAGGAATAATCTCATTTGTGTCCATCTGTTGATGGAGATTATCTCCTCTCTTGTTTTTTCTTTTTGTCTGGAAACTTGAACCTGAACAGAATGCATGAATAGATTTTAGATTAGATCAGATTTAGACGTCTTGAAAACAACCGGCCTCCAGCTGCTGGATCTGTCATATTTGCTCCATGTGTTGTGTTGCAGCTGCTGGCCTGGAGAATATTCCCCTTTTACAGGAACAAACGGCTTTAATTAGATACTAATTAATCTGGGAGCATCTGTCTAAGAGCTGGAGGAGGAAAGGAAATCCAGAAGAGGCCGTCGTGTCTGTTAGCTTCACACCCAGATGCATCTGTGGAGCACAACGAGAAGGTTGTGGGTTTGAATCCCGGCCAAGAACCTTCCAGCCTCCATTCTTAATTCAAATTAAAAAAATGACCCAAAAAGGAAATTAAATGTTGCTGTAACTCATCTCATCCAAAATATCTCGGAAATTAGTTTTTTTTAAGTGAAAGTATTTAGTTCTACTACGCTGTTCAGTCATTTTACTGTTGTATCACAAATTCAGCCGTTTAAGTTGACAACAAAAATGTTTTTCCCAAAAAATTGTTAAAAAAGATACAAGTATTGGGTTCAAGTCAAGGTGATGCTGTGGGCAGAAAAAATTTCCAGTAGCAGTCAGTGTTGCAGTGAATTTGAACAGGCCTCTAACTCAAGATGTTGCTGTAACTTTCTGACATTCAACCAGGAAGAGACGACATTTAACAATAATCAGTTATTTACCAGCACTGCTAATCCACCTCCTTTGCTTTTGCTGCTGCTCTTTAAATCCCCGATGGGAGGAAGAAACGGTTTGAACTTCCTGGAAGCGTCTTTTTCAATTCCTCTGGGATTTATGGTCGGTAGTTCAGGTGTCATCAGCTGCTCCTTGGTGTAAATACAATACCTTGTGGCCATGGTTATGCATATTAATTAACAACTCTATGAAAGTAAAAAAAAAATTAAAATATTCCTTAATCTGACAGAAAATGTATGAATTACATGATCTGTTTTTTTTTTTTTTTAACTCAAAGTTCATCGGCGTGCGTTAGTGGAAGTTCATCTAGACAAATCTGCTGATTTAATTTGATTTAACTTATGCATTTTTAGATTTCTCCTCCCCTGACGTGTCGTTTGTGCCGGCTGTGTTTTCCCAGGATTCCCAGGTGCGGCAGAGCGCCACGTACAGCCTGCACCAGCCGCAGGGCAACAAGGAGCACGGCACCGAGCGCAGCGGCTTCCTATTCAAGAAGAGCGACGGGTGAGAGTCCATCTGCACGTCGCTGCGCGTTTCTTCTGTTCGTGTTAATAAATAATTCATCCATATGGGACCAAACATAAATTATTTTTAACCCAGAAATGATTTTCCTAAAGAATATGGCTGCTCAGATCGTGAGATTCAAGCATAGTCATTGAAAGTTAAGTGGAAGGAAGAACTTGTAGTGATACAGCCTGATTTGACCCCTGCCCACTCTAACCCTTGCTTTAATGACCCCAGTAGCACTGGGTATACGTTTATTTACATTACTCATAATTATAAAAGAGGAAAATGATAAGTAGAACCAACTGCAGAACCAGCAGCAGAACCAAATGCAGAACCAGCAGTAGAACCAGCAGCAGAACCACAGGCTGATCATGTTCATGCACTGACAGCAATTCAGGCAAAAGGAAAAGTATAGTTTTCTTTCTTTTTTTTTTTATGTTTTGAAACATTTTTTCTGTTAATTATAAGGATTTTTAAGTTAAGATACTGAACTATTGTGATTAATTACAATATCCCTGCGTATTTATATTAACTTTTTGGCCTCTTTCTGGTTAACAATGAATCTGTTTGGCTATATTGGCTTATGACTGAATCCTCTGTGTTCAGGTTGAGAAAAGTCTGGCAGAAGAGAAAATGCACGGCTAAAAACGGATACCTCACCATCTCACACGGCACAGTAAGTCCAGTTCTGACCTCTGACCCCGTCACCTGCAGGCCTGTAACGTATCCCAGCAACCCAGGGAGAGCTCAGGCTTGTTCCCATGTTTGGACGCATCACAGGCGTCCGACTCGCAGCAGCTTATCAGATGTTTCCTTTGGCTGCGGCTGCAGTGGCCGCATTCCATTAAACATTTCTGCTCACTCGGCTCCTCTCTGCTAGGCTAACAGGCCTCCGGCTAAACTCAACCTGCTGACCTGCCAGGTGAAGCACAACCCTGAGGAGAAGAGGAGCTTCGACCTCATTTCACGTAGGTTTCATATCTTTGGCTTTGCTTTGTCAGCTGTGGCTTTTTGTTTTGGTTTTGGCTTGAATCCAGCTCTTATCAGCGTTTTCCCACAGACTTTGGTCACTACTGTCACTGTGAAGAGTTGAGTTTTGGTTCAGCAGCAGCAAAAGTTCACACTTAGGATTTCTGATTCACATGACGGCAAGCTAAGACAGAGATGATGATGAGCTGAATTAATTTTACATTTTCATTCGTTGGGTTGGAAAACATGGAGTTCCTGGTTTATTATCCCACAAGGTTCATTTATTTTACTGGATTTTATGTGATAAAACCAATGATCCATAATGTGAAGTGGAAAAAAAAGAACACATTTTTATTAAAGCGCCATAAATGTGATATTCATTTGTATTGATTACATGCAGATGCAAATCTCAGTGTGTATTTTTATTAATTTTGAAGACAAATGCAAAAGTGCTAACCATAAATATTAGTTTTGCTAACACTAAAGCCCTATGCCAACATGGTATTTAGCAAAAGCTAACGCTAACACGCTACACCAACATGGTATTTAGCAAAAGCTAACGCTAACACGCTACACCAACATGGTATTTAGCAGAATCTAACGCTAACACGCTATACCAACATGGTATTTAGCAGAAGCTAACGCTATCACGCTATACCAACACGGTGTTTAGCAGAAGCTGATGCTAAAACACTAAAGTTGACCATGTTGGTACCCATCATGTGCCAATGACATAACATCTGTCACCAAATAGTATATTTATCTACTTGAAGTATGTTTAACGGTCGTTAGCCAAAACTTACTTTATTCAGCTGGTAGTTTTTAAACAGCCAAGTAAATTAGTGCTTCATGAATTCATTTCTAAAAAATTATTTGGGTGTTTTCAAAGTTAGCTAAAGCACTGTCTGTAAAAATTAGGGCTGAACAGATTCCTCGATTGATTCGAGTACCTCGATTATTAAAATTCCTCGAGGAAAATTTACCTGCCTCGAAGCTTCGTTAATTTATGTTTT
>CAEGAE010037680.1:0-15672 GCA_903067095.1 Girardinus metallicus
AGGCTTTAGCTGGAGGTCGGGAGGCTTTAGCTGGAGGTCGGGAGGCTTTAGCTGGAGGTCGGGAGGCTTTAGCTGGAGGTCGGGAGGCTTTAGCTGGACCATCAGGACCTGGACCAGAGCAGGTGGAGCTGCAGGAGGTCCGATGGTTACCGGAGGCTCACCGTGAGTTAAGGGATCTAGATCAGCTGACGTAGATCTGCTGCGTGTCTCCTTTGCGTCCAGGCGATGGAAACCCGGCCAGCCCGACAGTTGGACCGGTCACGGCCTGGGACCGGGAGACGAGGACTGCGCTCACATCCACAGCGACGGGCGGCTCAACGACCTGCACTGCTCCTCCAGGCTGCGCTACATCTGCCAGAGGCACGGCCAGCGCAGCTGAGCCGCCGCCTGCTGAGCCGCCGCCTGCTGCCCCCTGCTGGCCGAGAGAGCGCACAGCCAGACCGGCAGGCCCAACGGGGCGGCCTGCTGGTCCCAGTTTGACCAGCTTCTCCCTGTTTCCAGTTGGTTCCTGTTCATGTGTCAAATAAAGACGTTTTAATCCAGGCTGGAGCTCCTGTCTGTCCTTACTGGCCTTGGAATAGGCCACTTATGTTCCCTCTGTGTGTGGGGGGGAGTTGAGGAGGGGGTGGGGGGTGAAGGCGTGTGTGTGTCGAGGTGAAGGCGTGTCCTACGGCGTCACGAGCAGCAGCAACACGTATGTAGTTCATGAAACCAGGTGCATGATGGGAGCTGTAGTCCTCTGGACCTTCATCCTAAAAGCTGCTGGGGATAAAACTGTAGGATCAAGATCTTCATCCTCCTGACAGGAGAACTAGAACCTTTAAGTGATTCATTCATGGAGGAACTGATTCAGTACATGAACCAGTGAGGGGTCAGGGTGTGTGTGTGTGTGTGGGGGGGGGGGGGTTGATGAGGGCTGAGCTTTGATCTGGAGGAACAACCAACAGAAACCAGGAAAGGAAAACCCAGCAGAACCAAAGACAGAGAACATTTCTACTTCCTGTCCGTCTTTCCACCATCTTCCCTGCTTCACCAACTGGTCCCAGCACAGGAGGCGTCGGTACGATCCCCCTTCATGACCTTCCCAGAGGTCGCCGCTCCTGTTTCCCAGTGTCAGTGACTGTAGACGAACCGTTGCTAATCTGCTAGCTTCACTTCAGAGCAGTTTGACTTGATTTCTGATGGAACTAAAATATCATCAGCATAGAGGAGAAGTTTGATTCTGGAACAGATTCAACTCCACAGCTACAGAAGCACTGGAAAACCTGGACTGTTAAAACCTGGACTGAACTGTAAAACCTGGACTGTTAAAACCTGGACTGAACTGTAAAACCTGGACTGTTAAAACCTGGACTGTTAAAACCGAACTGTAAAGACAATGTGAAACAATCCCCTCCAGCTGAACTGATTCCCGCTCGTGAGTCAATCAGCTGGAATCCAGCAGGAAATGAATCGGTGGGACCAGAAATCAGGAGAAGAAGAAGAACTTTAACCCTTTATGGATCCATACGGTTCATTTCCTGGCTTCTGATGGAACAAACTGACTTTTTCTCACTTGCTGGTTCTGACTCGTCTTTGGACTCCTGTCCCTCTGCCAGGTCCGGACCCGAGTCCTGGACTCGACCGAGCCCAGGTCCAGGTTCTGTTCTCCAGCCCTGCAGACGAGTTCGGACCAAGAACCAAAACATGGAAGAAAAACAGACCAGAAACCCCAAGATGGAGGACAGAACCTCTGGCGGGTCAGAGGTTCTGTTGGGTCGGAGGTTCTGTCAGACCAGGAACCAATCAGACTTCAGGAGCAATCAGCTGATTTATTGTCAGAACAAACAGGAAACAGGAAGTCGTGCAAAGATTCACGGCAACGGCTGAAGAACAGAGACTGGAGGCTGCAGGCCGGGCTGAGCAGAACCAGAACCTGGACCTGGACCTGGACCTGGACCAGGACCAGGACCAGGACCAGGACCTGGACCTGGACCAGGACCAGGACCAGGACCAGGACCTGGACCAGGACCAGGACCAGAACCTGGACCTGGACCTGGACCTGGACCAGGACCAGGACCAGAACCTGGACCTGGACCAGGACCAGGACCAGAACCTGGACCTGGACCTGGACCAGGACCAGGACCAGGACCAGAACCTGGACCTGGACCAGGACCAGGACCAGGACCTGGACCAGGACCAGGACCAGGACCAGAATCTGGACCAGGACCAGGACCAGGACCAGAACCTGGACCTGGACCTGGACCTGGACCAGGACCAGAACCTGGACCTGGACCTGGACCTGGACCAGGACCAGGACCTGGACCAGGACCAGGACCAGGACCAGAACCTGGACCTGGACCAGGTCCAGGTTCTGGTTCTGGTCCAGGTTCTGGTCCAGACGCTGCTTCCTTCAGTCTCTGCCTGACAGCTGGATTTACAAAAGCAGCTGAGGGGTAAAGGGGGGGGGGTAAGACTTCAGTCAGTGCAAAACACACACACACACACACACACACACACACACTCTCTGCTCTCGCTGTAATAAATAGTCTCTACTCTCTATTGTGGGTTGAAACAGAAGAAGCCAGCAGAGACGCTTTGCCCTGCGCTGCGTCTGTCAGGCGCCGCTCTGACGCACTCCGGTCCTCAGAGACCGACTAGAACCGGACGGAGCGCCGGGAGGCCGAGTCCGACCGGAAGCTGAGGGACAGGACGGCGTGTCTGTCCTCCTCCTGTCCCTCTACACGGTCAGTCCTCTGTCCTCCGTCTCTCTACGTCGTCAGTCCTCGCCGCTCCAGCTCCCTGCTCTGCTTCAGCTCCTTGATCCTGCAGAAACAGCAGCAGCCGTTAAAGGAAGTGACATCACGAGGACAGGTCATGATGTCACTTCCTCTGCCTGACCTGTGTCTGCAGCGCCGCAGGAACCTCATGATCTTCCTGGCCGCCTGGTCCTGCTTCTTCGTCAGGAACGACCCCCTGCTGGACAAACCAGGAACTGCTCAGACAACGAGTCTTTACTGTGACGGACTCGGAGCAGCAGGACTCGGCTGAGAGACGGCAGGGACCCGGCAAGGACCAGGCAGGGACCCGGCAGGGACCAGGCAGGGACCCGGCAGGGACCCGGCAGGGACCCGGCAGGGACCAGGCAGGGACCCGGCAGGGACCAGGCAGGGACCAGGCAGGGACTCCACTCACACTGTGAGACTTGGAGTCGGACTGTACCGAGACCAAGTCCATGATGTTTGATGAGTTGTAAAAAAAGTTTGAGTAAAGACGATACGATTCAGTCATGGACTCGTGTCAACAAGTCAACGGTTGACTGGTTTGTCAAACTACTAGTTAAACATCGTCTCAGGGTCAGGCTTGTTACCAGGTCGCTGGGTCCCAGCTGGTGTCTCCCCTCTCTGCACTGCCTAGCGTTAGCCCGGACGCCCCCCTCCCTGGACGCCCCCCTCCCCGGACGCCCCCCTCCCCGGACGCCCCCCTCCCCGGACGCCCCCCTCCCTGGACGCCGCCCTCCCTGGACGCCGCCCTGGGACGCCCCCCTCCCCGGAAGCCCCCCTCCCCGGACGCCCCCCTCCCTGGACGGCGCCGCCTTACTTGCTCTTGGGGTTGAGTGCGGCGCCCCCTCGTGGCGCCTGCTTCAGCCTCTCGTACTCCTTGTAGCTGCGGTAGTACTGCTGGATCAGCACGGCGGCCCGCCGGCTCTGCTGGAATCGCTTCTGCTCGTAGTACGACCGGAACTTGGACTGGATCAAGATGGCCGCCTGGGTCATCTTCTTGTAGAGCGCGTACTGCAGGGGGCGGAGTCACAGGATCAGGTAAGGCCTGAACCTGGTTCTGATGAACAAACATGTGAGACCCAGCGCCGCTGCGCGCACACACACACACACACACTGACTACACACTGACTACACAACTCTACAGCTACTGCCAGCTGGTTACCTTCAGAGCTATCCATGTTAGCTAACCAGAGAGAGAGAGACAGCAGGTTAGTGACGTTAGTGGTGGAGACACACACACACACACACACACAAAGGAAATCAGACTCGATCACTGCCACTTGCAGACATACAGCTAATGTTTACACACCTGAGCCGTGTGTGTGTCTGCGTGTGTCTGTGTGTGTGTGTGTCTGCGTGTGTGAGTGTGTGTGTGTGAGCGTGTGTTGGTGTGTGTGTGCGTGTGTGTGTGTCCTGTGAATAAAAAGCTCCTTGATGTTTTATATTTTCTCTTATTTTCTGACTGAACTGATTTATTGCAGGTCAGTTCTTCCTATAATCTGGTTCAGATCATAAAACAGTTAAGACTTTTTGCACACTGTCCCTTTTTAAATAAAGTTTATTGAAAGCACACCTGTGCGGCTGCACACACCTGTTTGTACTTCCTGTAGCACCTCTGGATGACGGCGGCCGCCATGTCCTGCTGCTCCTTTAACCTCCGACCCTGCGCGCACACACAGAGGGGTAATGCGTCCACCGGGCCAGCAGGGGGCGGCGGGTCCTGCTGGGGCCGTTGCCATGGTTACCTTGTATCGGCGGAAGGCGTTCTGGATGATGCGGGCGGCCTCGTACAGCTCCCTCTGCTCGCCGTCCGTCAGCGTCAGCAGAGCGAAGTCTCTCTCCATCCTCCCATTGGCCGACGCGTTCAGGAACTCCGCCCACGCCGCGGACGACGGGGGGCGGAGCCTCTGGAGAGCCAGAGCGCTGAGCGGCGAGGGGGGGCAGACCCGCCTGCAGCAGAAACACAGAGCTGTTGGTTCCGGTTCCGGTTCCGGTTCCGGTTGGGCTCCAGCTCCGTCAGGCTCACCTGGGCGGGGACTGGCTGTCCACCGTCTCCAGGTAGGTGGCCAACCAGGTGTCCTGGATGGCCGGGTTGTCCCGCCTCTCTCTGAGCGGAGACTCCGCCCCCCGGGGGAAATCCTCCTGTTTGATTCGCTCCGGCGTCGCCTCGATGATCCGCTCCGCCAGCGTCGCCATGTCCACCTGCCGGGCGGAGCGGCTCTGTTAGGCCGGCCCGGTCGCCGTGACGACCTGCACCCGGAGCTCCGGCCTACCTGCAGCACCTCGTCCTCCAGGTACTCCTCCTCCTCTCCCTCGTTCTCGGCGTTCTCGCCGTAGCTCAGCAGCTGCTCCTCCAGCGCCGCCCGCCGCCCGGCGCTCTGAGGGGGCGTGTCTGTGGGCGGGGCGTTCTTGTAGTCCATCAGGTCTCTGAAGCCGCCGGCGGTTAAACCTGAGACAGAGGTCAGAGGTCAGAGCTGTCACCTTTAGGAGCTGGCACCTAAAAACTTCTTTCACTGACATTTTAGATTCAATCATCTACGTATCAACCAGTAAACAACATGGAGGATGATCGTCCTGTTGGGTCATCGGCCAAGGAGCAAAGGTCACGGTGAGGACAGACGGACAGAAGACCACAGCCTGGGGTCTCCACTCAGAACGTCAGGCTAGGCTAGCCCTCCGTTAGCCTCACAAGCTAGCACCCTGTTAGCCTCGCAGGCTAGGCTAGCCCTCCGTTAGCCTCACAAGCTAGCACCCTGTTAGCCTCGCAGGCTAGGCTAGCCCTCCGTTAGCCTCACAAGCTAGCACCCTGTTAGCCTCCCAGGCTAGGCTAGCCCTCCGTTAGCCTCACAAGCTAGCCCCCTGTTAGCCTCCCAGGCTAGGCTAGCCCTCCGTTAGCCTCACAAGCTAGCACCCTTTTAGCCTCCCAGGCTAGGCTAGCCCTCCGTTAGCCTCACAAGCTAGCACCCTGTTAGCCTCCCAGGCTAGGCTAGCCCTCCGTTAGTCTCACAAGCTAGCCCTCCGTTAGCCTCCCAGGCTAGGCTAGCCCTCCGTTAGCCTCCCAGGCTAGGCTAGTCCTCTATTAGCATCTGTTTAATTTCATTTTTCAATGAACAGGACCAGTCTGGACCAGTCTGGACCAGATCAGCCCAGTCGTCGTCACACTGCGCTCTCACTGGGAATCGGTGAGGAAGCGGCGTTACCTGGGTTACCTGTGCTGACGGTCGGGTTTGGCTCCTCCCTCCACATGGACGCTGAGGGAACGGTGGACTGAGTGAAGGACGGGGACGGAGGAGAGACGGGCAGCGAGGAAGAGGAGAGCGAAGATGGAGACGAGGGGGAGGCGTCCATGGGGGCGGGGCCACTGGAGTAGGCGGAGCTGGGGGACGGCGAGGACGGGTCGCTGGGTGAGGCGAGACTGCTGGAGGAGCTGAGACCTGGAGGAGACGGGAGACGCTTACAGCCAATCAGAGAGCCGGATGGGGTCAGGTGACGGCAGGAGGCGGGGTTACCTGTGTCCAGGCTGGTGGACAGAGGGGACGGCGGCGGGTCGTCCCTGGTGGCAGCCCGAGCGCGCTGCGTGTGCAGCTCCTCCAGCGCGGCGGCGAGGCGGGTGTGGCCGCGGGAGCGCGCCACGGCGAGCGGCAGGCGGCCCAGCGAGTCGGGGATGCCCAGCGCCAGGCCGTTCCAGCTGTACAGCAGCTCTGCTGCCCTCTGGTGGCCCAGCGCGCACGCCCACATCTGGAACGCACAGGGCGCCCGGTCACCACGGCAACGCCGCCACGGCGACCGGCAGCCAGGCGGGGCCTTACCAGCGGCGTGCAGGAGAAGTGGTCGACGTTCAGGGGGTCCACTTCCTGTTCCAGGTCCAGACTGTCGCTGCTCGTCGCCCTGCAGGAAGTGACATCGGCCTGAGGGCATCATGACATCATCATGTGGGCGGAGCCAGGAAGGCCCGGCTGCCTTACCTCCAGCAGATCAGCGTGTGGATCAGGTGGGTGTAGCCCTGGGCAGCAGCCAGGTGCAGCAGCGTCATGCCACGGTGACCGGCCGAGCGATGAAGACTCTCTCCTCTTCCTCCCCAGCACGCCGCTCTCATCATCCGCTCGCACACACCCACGATCCTCCTCTCAAACCACTGGGAACACTGGGAGGGACACAGGCCAGTCACTGGGGCGGCCGACCAACCGTCCTGCCGTTCCAGGTCACCTGACCTGCTTGCCCCGCCCCCAGCTGTCCTCTCTGTCGCCTGGCGTGACGCACGGAGCCGAGTCAGAGAGCGAGAAACACGGCCTGCCGCGGAAACCTCCACCTGCCGGAGGCGTGGCCTCCACCTGCCGGAGGCGTGGCCTCCACTTGCAGGAGGTGTGGCCCCCACCTGCCGGAGGCGTGGCCCCCACCTGCTGGGAGATATCGGCCTCAGGGCAGCGGGAGCGTCCAGCAGCACAAGGCAGCAAAGCTACTCCTGTAATAACCATACTGGGTACCCAGAGTCCAGTCTGGCAGCCATTTTGGAGTCTGGCAGCCATAGTGGAACCAGTCAGCCATATTGGACCTATACTGGACCGGGTTCTGATTCCCAGAACCGGTCTCCAGCTGCTGATCTATGATGATCTGGTTCATTTCGGTCTGTCCTCTACACGCCTGGCCAGGCTTTCCCCAGGGTATTTTAAGCCTGGCAGCCCACCAAGACCTTCACATGGTTTTGGAGAGACGACCAGAAGAAGGAATCCCACCTTCAGCCTCACACTGGAAGCCGCTTCCCTCACTCGCTCCTAAGCTAAGCTAAGCTAAGCTAAGCTAAGCTAAGCCGGTCCCCGTCTGCGCAGTCTAACCAGCTACAGCGGACAACCACCAGCTCTCTGTCTGCTGCTGCAAAATAAAATACAATGAGTTCAGTGGGAACGATTCTTCCCGCGGCGTGTTCTCAGACAGGTAACTTCCTGTTATCTAGCCCCCGCCAGGCTAAGCGTTGTTTTAGAAACATTAATAATTGAAAAAAATAATAAATTGCCTTTT
This sequence comes from Girardinus metallicus, assembly GCA_903067095.1. Taxonomy (NCBI): domain Eukaryota; kingdom Metazoa; phylum Chordata; class Actinopteri; order Cyprinodontiformes; family Poeciliidae; genus Girardinus; species Girardinus metallicus. Next base: position 7,779 of record CAEGAE010037680.1, read on the forward strand.
TTTTGAAGTATAAACCTGGATTGCAAGCGTCTCTGAGTGTTTAACTGGCCGATTTATTCATGAAAGATAAGTTTATAGTTTATCCATTTAAAGCGGGAGAGCGACCAATCACAGCGGAGCCTCTGGCTCACGCACGGCCGCCGCTTGATCTCTGGAGTTTACCTGAGCGGCTGACTGAACGGATATTTAGATCGACTCTGTGATGGAGAACATGAAGGTAGGAGGTTAACCAGCGTTAGCTCTGGTTAACCTCCTAACCAGCTCAGAGCTAACGCCGCCCAGCGTGTGGCGCTGTCTGCCCTGTTCATGGTTCGCTAACCGCTAACCGCTGGTTAGCGAACCAGCGCTGATCATCATTCAGCCAGTGAGGAGCTTAGCTGCTTTTATGTTATTTTATTATTATGTTTAACATTATTTTTCCAGCATCAAACACACTGATTGCTTTGTCCAGTCAGTCAGTTCAAGCTCTGAGCAACCAGAACAGTTTCTGTGACTCGTTAAAACCCGGCAGACAGAAATGTTGGAGCTGCTAGAGCCTCGTTAGCAGCATCACATTAAGTCTCCGTTTGCTGCTCATCTCTGCATCAGTGCAGCAGATTGAACTCATCCTGCAGGGCCGGTCCAAGGCTGCATGAGGCCTGGGGCCGAGTCTGACCGAGGGCCCCTCTAGCCGCTAACACACTAGCAGCGCTAGCAGCTTCTACGGCCCTGATGGAGCCGCTGATTCAGTTGGACTGAACAGAAGTTAAGATCATTGATAATCACTTAAATTGTGTGAATTCTTGTGTTTCAGTTCTGGTTTAAAAAGTTTCTCTGCGTTTCCTGGAACATGAATCAGAAAATCGGTTCTGCCAGCCGGGTCCGGTCTGGGTCAGAACCTTCAGAGGAAACCCTCCGAGGTCCAGCAGCGGTGGTTTTGGTCCAGGTCCAACTGGTCTCTGTCTCACCGCGGCTATTTTAACTCCTGGACTCCATCTGACAGAATCCCATGACGTCAGCCGGAACCGGGCCAGAACCGGGCCGGAACCAGGCCGGAACCGGGCTGGAACCAGGCCAGAACCAGGCCAGGACATAGAATCAAAACCAGCAGCCGGGCCAGAACCAGAAGCTCAGAACCGCACCCAGCTGACAGACTGGGCCGAGTCCAGAGGAGCCAGCAGAACCGGAACCTGAAGAATCTGCAGTGGGTCGGATTGGACCTGCTGTCTGGACAGGAACCACAGAGTAAACTGGACCGGACCTACCTGGTGCTGGTCGTCAGGGAGAGGAGGGGGCGTGGCCAGCTGGTTCCCGCTGTGCTGATGATGATGATGGTGGTGATGATGATGGCCGTCCCGAGCCGCAATCTCCGCCATCCGGCGCTCCATCTGCTCCAGCCGCTCCAGGATGGACATCCTGAACTGGTTGTCTGCAGGTGGAGAGATCAGGTGTGTGAGGCAGAGGCTCCGCCCACAGAGGCTCCGCCCACAGAGGCTCCGCCCAGTCAAGCTCCTCCCACAGAGGCTCCGCCCAGTCAGGCTCCTCCCACTGAGGCTCCGCCCACGGAGGCTCCGCCCACAGAGGCTCCTCCAGCAGCAGCAGCTCTGTCTCCTTCGCTGAGCTGCTGAAACTGAACAGGCTTACAGCAGGGCAGCCCCAAGCTCCTCCTACACTACCCACAATGCACCAGGAGCCGCAGGAGGCCGACAGGTGATCAGAACGTGGATCTCAGCCAGAGCCAATCAGCAGCAGGCAGCTCTGACCAGCAGAGATCAGTTTACAGAGGGTCACACACACTCACATAACACACACGCTCGCATAACACACACTCACATAACACACACACACACATAACACACACACATAACACACACACTCACATAACACACACTCACATAACACACACACTCACATAACACACACACTCGCATAACACACTCACATAACACACACACTCACATAACACACACACTCACATAACACACACACACACATAACACACACACTCACATAACACACACACTCACATAACACACACACTCACATAACACACACACACATAACACACTCACATAACACACACGCATAACACACACACACATAACACACACACACGCATAACACACACTCGCATAACACACACACACATAACACACACACGCATAACACACACTCTGTCTCAGATGGAAACTATCTGACTTCGATCGCCCGCTGCCTGGCTCTCTCTCTCTGTTCAGGCCAAATATAGACGGATCCAGTGTGACCAGCAGCACACACACACACACACACACACACACACACACACACACACAGGGACTCCCTGCTGGCAGCTGCTCTGATCCCTCCAGGACAGAAATAAAACCACAGCTGGTTCTATTGGGCCGGCTGCGGTTCTGGTTCTGAGCTGCTGCTCTTCCTCCTGATGAAGAGGACGAGGAAGAGCAGCAGAAATCGTAAGCACCAACTGTCTACATGGCTTCAGAACCAAACCAGAACCACGTGGGCCCGGCTACAGGACCAGCAGCGCCTCCTGCAGGTCAGACCCGGTGTTGGCACGAGGAAGAGGAGGGTGAGGAAGAGCAGGTACCGACCGTCCAATGAGAGCCAGTCCAGCTGGGAGCTGGGCAGAGAGCTGGCGTTCCTCGCTCTGTACTCGAACAGAACCGACGACGACACCGACCCACCGGACTCCAGAACCTGCAGACACACCAGGCCGGCCTCGTGGGCTGAAACACAGGAGACAGACGGGCCGGTCAGAACCCAGAGACAGACAGGTCCATCAGAACCCAGGGACAGACGGGTCCATCAGAACCCAGAGACAGACAGGTCCATCAGAACCCAGAGACAGACGGGCTTCATCAGAACCCAGAGACAGACAGGTCCGTCGGAACCCAGAGACAGACGGGTCCATCAGAACCCAGAGACAGACGGGTCCGTCAGAACCCAGGGACAGACGGGCCGGTCAGAACCCAGGGACAGACGGGCCCCATCAGAACCCAGAGACAGACGGGTCCGTCAGAACCCAGGGACAGACGGGCCGGTCAGAACCCAGTGACAGACGGGCCGGTCGGAACCCAGAGACAGACGGGTCCATCAGAACCCAGAGACAGACGGGCTTCATCAGAACCCAGAGACAGACGGGCCGGTCAGAACCCAGGGACAGACGGGTCCATCAGAACCCAGAGACAGACGGGTCCGTCAGAACCCAGGGACAGACGGGCCGGTCAGAACCCAGGGACAGACGGGCCGGTCAGAACCCAGAGACAGACGGGCCCGTCAGAACCCAGGGACAGACGGGCCGGTCAGAACCCAGGGACAGACGGGTCCATCAGAACCCAGAGTCAGACGGGCCGGTCAGAACCCAGAGACAGACGGGCCGGTCAGAACCCAGGGACAGACGGGCCCCATCAGAACCCAGAGACAGACGGGCCGGTCGGAACCCAGAGACAGACGGGCTTCATCAGAACCCAGAGTCAGACGGGCCGGTCAGAACCCAGAGACAGACGGGCTTCATCCAGATGATTTAAAGATTATCATCGTCCAGGAGGTCCAGCGGGTTTGGACTAGGACTAGGGGACAAGAGACATATGTAACATCCTGATATATTGTTGCTATATCGCGATACATGATATATATCATGATATTATTAAATGAGCTCCAATGTCATTTTAAACTAGACTCCTTGCAGCGTGATGTCACCACCAAGGCCCCGCCCCCATTTCCCTGCTAGACTTAAATCTAAGCTCTTATAAAAGGGATGCAGCGTTTTGCTATGAACTGTTTACACTAAGACTAGATAACAAGGTGAGAAATGAGTTTAACTAAGAAATAAAAATAGTGAGGAAGAGAGAAGTTATGCTTGACTTTGACAAACTTAAATAGATGTGGAATAATTTGGTTCAGCTTAAAAATAAAAAGGCGACAAACTGACAGAGCATCAGTAGAGCAGCTGTTTAAATTAGCTAATCTACCACAGCTGTGTTAGCGTGGCTAATAGCAGCGGCGGCTAATCTACCACAGCTGTGTTAGCGTGGCTAATAGCAGAGTGGCTAATCTACCACAGCTGTGTTAGCGTGGCTAATAGCAGCGGTGGCTAATCTACCACAGCTGTGTTAGCGTGGCTAACAGCAGCGGCGGCTAATCTACCACAGCTGTGTTAGCGTGGCTAATAGCAGAGTGGCTAATCTACCACCGCTGTGTTAGCGTGGCTAATAGCAGAGTGGCTAATCTACCACAGCTGTGTTAGCGTGGCTAATAGCAGAGTGGCTAATCTACCACAGTGATCATTTATTAATAAAAGCTAAATACACATCGACACTAAAAGCATAAACTGTAACAAACTGAATGTTCTGCTCTATGTAAGATCATGTTTGAGTGTTTTTGGTCCTGAATCCTGATACATGAAGTTGCCTTGTTGTCAGTTGCTATGGCAACGAGTCTGCGTGTATCGTAAGCCGACAGAGAACAGAAAAACTAATGAGTGGTTCTGAGTTATTATTCCCATTAAATATCACTAAATGAGTCACAGCTTCGTCTCCAGGTTCACTGTAACAGACCAGATCTACCGGCTACGAACGGAAAAGAAAAGCCTGATTATGGGGAAATAAATCTGTGGTTCAACATTTTGTCTCAATAGTTTATAACATGTTTCTCTAATGACCTCATTTGGTTCCACATCCTCCATATAAAATCCAAACTATTCAGAACTGAACTGGTTCATCTGATTCCTCTTCGTCTCATTCAGCCTCAAACTCTCATGTTGTTTGTTTTTCTCTGCAGCCTGATTGGTAGAAAATGTTCAGGTTGGGGGGGGGACTAGTGGTGCATTCATAGGGTGTCGGATAAACCAAACTCGCAGTGAAAAAAGTTTATTATTAGTACGACAATTTATACAGGATGGTTGTGATACAGACATTTTAACTATCGTGAATTGAAAATATCGCGACACATCGAGTATACTAGATATATCGCCCAGCCGTATCTGGACCCACCAAACCCGCCCCTGTAGAACCGGACCGGCCCGGTAGCGGTCAGTACCTGGGCAGTAGCAGCGCAGAACTCCGGGCTGGATGAGGGCAGCGGGGACGGCGCTCTGATCGAACACGCAGGAGTACCGACCCGACGGCTCGCTCCACGGCCCGGTGATCAGAACCTTCACTCCGCCCTGCAGAGAGAACAGCTGCTGGGACGGAACCAGAACCGTTTGGACCGGTCCCCCGGTGCAGGACGCTCACCTCTGGGTAGGACCACTCCGGGGAGAAGTCTGTGATGGCGGCCAGGCGGGCGGCGGCGGGCAGCGGCTGGGGGAACGGCAGGAAGGAGGAGGACGGCGACGGCTGCGGTGGAACCACGTAGCGGACGCCGGTGGGGAACACGGCCGGACCCGATGCGCTGGGCGGCGCCGGAGGGTCGGCGGCGGGGCCCGGCTCCTCGGTGATGAGGTCAGAGATCAGGTCGGGGAACTGGCTGTCGAAGGAGATGTCCAGCTCCTCAGGCTCCGCCTCCTCCTGGCTGTCCATGCAGGCGTCCTCGGACTCGTAGCGCCGCCTCTCTTCCTTCACCTGGACCGTTGCTAGGGAGGCCGTCTCCATGGCAACAGCTGCCAGGCCTGACGGCAGCTCCGGGGGCTGATGGGAACTCTCAGCAGGGCGCGGAGCTTCAGGTCCGGGCAGCTGATTGGACGACGGCAGGACCAACGGCTGCCGCCCTTCAGGCGGTGCCGGCGTCTGATTGGTGGGCTGGGATGGCACACCTGGCCCATCACTGCAGGCCAACAGGTGGGGGGCGGAGCCGCTGTCTGTGCGTTGCCTAGGAGACGGGGCGTGGCTTGTCTGAATGGGGGAGTCAGAGAGACGGGGTGAGTGGAAGGATACGACTTCAGGAAGTAGTCCCAGTGGGACCCGGCTCACCTGAAGCAGGACCAGCTTGGTGGGGGGGGCACTGCCTTCATCATCATCATCAGTCCGCTCATCCAGCTCCTCTTCCTCAGACCGGGACTCCTCCTTCACCCTGTCAGACTCCCCCAGCGCGCCCAGCTCCAGGCAGAGCGGCAGGAGCGGCGGCGCCACGGAGGGGGTGGGAGACAGGGAGAGGGCGAGCGAGGGGGGGGGGCAAGGCAACGGGGGGGAGGTAGAGGAGGGGGAGGTGGACAAGGAGGAGAGAGACGAGGGGGGGGAGACCGAGGAGGCCGGGGTGGAGGTGGTGGGGGACAGGGAGAGAGAGAGGGACGGGTGAGAGAGGGGGGAGGAGGTCCGGATGGAGGGGGAGCCCATGGGGGGGGGGCCCCCATAGGTCTGGCCCTGTTTGGGGGAGTTCAGGAAGGAGTCAGGGTCAAAGGCCGGGGTGAGGGGTGGGGGAGGAGGGAAGGAAGAGGGAGTTGGAGGAGAGGAGGCAGAAGACTGGTGGGAGGAGGAGGGGGTGACGAGGAGCCCCCCGATGACGGGGGAGGGCAGGAGGGTGAGGGAAAGGGTGGTCTGGATGGGGGCGGGGGGAGTGGGGGGTTTAGCAGGTGAGTGGGGGGGGAGTGGAGGGGAGAGCAGCAGCGACCCGAAGCTCCTCCTCGACCCCGTCTCCTCCGGCGACGCGCCCCCGTCTTCCCTCCCCCCTGGTAGGGTAGCGGCCGTCGCCATGACAATGACCGCGTTCTGAGGCAGCGCCACTGCTGCCAAGTTGCTGTGGCGGTCGTGGTAGAAACCGTTGCCTTGGTTACGAACGGGGATGGCGGCCTTGTGCGTTCGGGGCGGCGATGAGCCTGAACTGTGGAGCAGAGAACAAATTCAAACCGGCCGCTACAGAGCTACGCTAAAGTTTCCACGGCGCTACAGAGCTACGCTAAAGTTTCCACGGCGCTACAGAGCTACGCTAAAGTTTCCACGGCGCTACAGAGCTACGCTAAAGTTTCCACGGCGCTACAGAGCTACGCTAAAGTTTCCAGGGCGCTACAGAGCTACGCTAAAGTTTCCAGGGCGCTACAGAGCTACGCTAAAGTTTCCACGGCGCTACAGAGCTACCCTAAAGTTTCCAGGGCGCTACAGAGCTACGGTAAAGTTTCCACGGCGCTACAGAGCTACGCTAAAGTTCCCAGGCGATACAGAGCTATGCTAAAGTTTCCACGGCGCTACAGAGCTACGCTAAAGTTCCCAGGCGATACAGAGCTACGTTAAAGTTTCCACGGCGCTACAGAGCTACGCTAAAGTTTTCAGGGCGCTACTTAGCTACGCTAAAGTTTCCACGGCGCTACAGAGCAACGCTAAAGTTTCCACGGCGCTACAGAGCTACGCTAAAGTTCCCAGGTGCTAAAGAGCAACGCTAAAGTTTCCACGGCGCTACAGAGCTACGCTAAAGTTCCCAGGTGCTAAAGAGCAACGCTAAAGTTTCCACGGCGCTACAGAGCTACGCTAAAGTTCCCAGGTGCTAAAGAGCAACGCTAAAGTTTCCACGGCGCTACAGAGCTACGCTAAAGTTCCCAGGTGCTAAAGAGCAACGCTAAAGTTTCCACGGCGCTACAGAGCTACGCTAAAGTTTCCACGGCGCTACAGAGCTACGCTAAAATTTCCACGGCGCTACAGAGCTACGCTAAAGTTTCCACGGCGCTACAGACCTACGTTAAAGTTTCCAGGGCGCTACTTAGCTACGCTAAAGTTTCCACGGCGCTACAGAGCTACGCTAAAGTTTCCGCGGCGCTACAGAGCTACGCTAAAGTTTCCACGGCGCTACAGAGCTACGCTAAAGTTTCCACGGCGCTACAGAGCTACGCTAAAGTTTCCACGGCGCTACAGAGCTACGCTAAAGTTTCCACGGCGCTACAGACCTACGTTAAAGTTTCCAGGGCGCTACTTAGCTACGCTAAAGTTTCCACGGCGCTACAGAGCTACGCTAAAGTTTCCACGGCGCTACAGAGCTACGCTAAAGTTTC
>CAEGAE010037684.1:0-39203 GCA_903067095.1 Girardinus metallicus
TTAATGTCACAGAACATAATAGAAGTTTTGAATTATTTGATGCTAAAATATTGTTCCTTTTTGCTGTCCAAGTAAATTGAACTGATTAATTGGTGACTCAGCATGTACTGGTAGAGCTTGTTTGTTTGTTACATGTTTAACAAACATCCTGCTTGTAACATGCTAACATACAGTAGTTACCTTAGCAAAGGTAATAGGTAGTGGTTCTTCCATTTTCGCATGATGGCTCTGATTTTTATCTTATAAGTGAGACAAAAGAAATGGTATAGGGCCAGCACTATGTTATTTTATGATCTATATAACTGGAGAAAAACTCCTTAATTCTAGCACTATTGCCAAAAACTCATTAAAGTGTTTTTTGGTTGAAATAAATATAAATATAAATAAATATCTAGAACCAGCCCATGCCTACTATTTAGTATGTTCCCCTGTTCTGTTTGTGGCTAAAACCTGAGCAAAATTGTGAACTACTTTCCAGCTGGCAATGGGCAATAAGTACCACCTCAACATCCTGGACCAAGAAATGGATTCCCTTCAGGTAGAGAAAAATTCTTTCAGCACAAATAGTGTTTTGTCAGATGTAGCATTTTGTTTTCTCTTTGTTGCAATTTTAATTCTATCCATAAACGTGACATGTTTGTCATAGAAAATGTCCAGCAGTCGCCTCAGTCAACTCCGTGACCTTCAGAACATCATCGAGGATGTCTCTCGAGCCATCATGTGGGTTAATGGAAGAGAGGAGGAGGAGCTAATGTTTGACTGGGGAGACAAAAACATCGACCAGTACATACCCAAGAAACAGGAGAGCTACTCTGTGAGAATCTTAGACTGAGTATTTTTTATTTTAGTTACTTTAGTTATTGTTTTTGATATCTATTGTAAATTTAGTTGCATTGTATATGGTGGGGCTCTTTTGGACTTTATTTTTCTGTTTATACAACAGAAACTGATGAGTGACTTGGAGGAGAAGGAGAAGGAGTTAAACAGGTTGAAGACTAAATCTGGTGCCCTCTTGAACAGCAACCACCCAGCCAAAGATAAGATCGAGGTAATGGTTGTTGGCATTTGGACTGTATTTTGATCAATTTTTTAAAGTTTTATTTTACGTTTGAATGAATGACTTGGCACCCTACAGGCCTATGTGGACACCCTACAGACACAGTGGAGCTGGCTTCTCCAGATCACAAAGTGCATCCAAGTTCATCTTAAGGAAAATTCTGCCTACAGCCAAGTATGACTTTCTTTTTGTTATGTGGAAATAGTACCTTGTAAGTTTTCATTTAAACAAACCTTTTTTTTTCTTCAGTTTTTCAAGGAGGCCAATGAAACGTATGCAAAGCTTCAGAAGCAACACGACACCATCAAGAGCAAATTCATATGTGACAAGAATACCCGTGTGGAGAATCTTATCGAACTCCTGAAAAATCTGGAGGTATCTTTGCTCTCCATTAATTGTAATTTCCCTGTTCATTGGACAAAGCAAAAAATGTGCATGCCTCTTAAACTTGTTCGGAAAGCCTTTATCCTTTTATCTTTTCAGTCTGGCTGCATTTATTTAGTATAGTTTTGAGCATAATTTGATTTCACAAAGTTACTGTAAAAAGTGCCTAAGCTTAAAATTTAAAATGTTCAATACAGAGAGAGAAAGAGCGGATAATGGAAAATAAGAGGCAGGTCCAGAGTCTGGTCAACAAGTCGCAGTCCATTGTCAGGCTGAAGCCTCGAAATCCTGAGGAGAAAAGCACCAGCCCCATCATGGTTCAGGCCTTATGTGACTTTAAGCAGGACCAGGTTGGACACATGAATTCTTCATCTCTATAATTTGCATAACCATACACAAAGTGTAACAAAGGTATAGTAAAAGCTAATTCTTCTTATTGTTTTAATTTATGTTTTCAGAAAAGTATATTGAAAGACAACCAGGGCATCCTGAAAGACAACTCTCAGCGCAGTAAGTGGCTTGTAACAGGACCTGGAGGTCTTGACATGTGGATTCCCTCTGTGTGTCTGCTCATCCCACCGCCAAATCCTCTCAGCATTGGAATTGCTAAAAAGTAAGAAACTGTACACCTATGAGAAAGGACGGGAATCAAATTTGGTAGTTAGGCTTGTTAAAATCTATGCTGTGTTGTACGTAGCAATGGTTCATAGTCTGTTTTTTTCCAGAGAGCCTCTCCTCCTTCATTGATTTAAAACTTACAACCTCTTTCCCACTTTTGAGGTTACATGCACACACATATGTGTTCATTTGTGCCTGCATGACCACTTTAAAGATACCTCTCAATTTATTATTTCCACATCAATAAACTAATCCAGATATTATAATTTTCAAAAAAATCTAACAGTCACCTTGATCTTTTATACTTCTGACCAAGGACCAGAATTAGCTGCTGTTTTCTACAGTGACAAGGAGCTCAACTCCCTGATTTGCAGAAATTGCTGAATGAATCTAAACGGGTCTGTCTCAGCTCAGTCTAAAACTTTTTTGCTTAATCATCCTCCTGGAAATTCTCTCACCTCACCAGATATCAGACCATACTCTCAATCTCAATCCACAGGCTATAAGTCTGTTGCGATTAGCTGAAAGGGCAAGCACCAAAATGCACTCACTGTTTTATCATCCTTTGCCCCCCCACTCCCAACCCTTATGTGATAATTTCAACTCCAGTTCTTAAATCTTGTTTGATTTAGAATATCCACTTGTTGGTTTCAGTGTAAATAAGTTCTTAAAAAAGCCCAATCTGCCAATTCCAATTTTGCTCATTGAAAATTGGAATTGATTTTTTTTTGTCTGGAATGTTGCTAATGTAACTTTTGTTAACTGCAAACGTGCTGACATAATCTGGTGCGTGGGTCTGTCACTTAGCCCTCTGTCATCGCAGAGCAAATGAGGATAGTGGTTGATTTTTAGAAATTTGCCAAGGAAGATAAGATTGGTGGATAAGATGGGCTTCACATGTAAGCATAAGTTGGTCACCATCCTCCCAAAATTAAGAAAGTCAGGATGGATTTACCACCTGGCCAATTTATCCCTAATTACAATGTAGTTATATTTATTATTTTATTTACTTTAATTCAATTTATACACTGGGAATGAGGCAATGATTTGTTTAAAAGCAGAATTTTCAGTACTTAGCATTTTATTGTCCTTTGATTATTATTTATTAAATTATTTTATCAGTGTCTGTGGTATTACAGTGGGCAGAAAACTGGTGGTTCATAGTGTAGTTCATATTACATATCAGGACTGACTGTGTGTCCTTTTACCAGAAATGAGCAGTACTATGAAGCCATCATGGGCATTTGGAATCAGCTCTTCATCAACATCAAGAGTCTCATCTCCTGGCAGTACTGTATCAGAGACGTCAACTATATCAACTCCCTCACCATCAGCATGGTAAGACATTAAGAATGAAATATTTCGAAATGAGCGAACACACATTTGGGGAAACTAAATTTTAAACTTCATTTATTGCTTTTGTTTTATCTGAATCACTCTAGGTTGTCACACCCACCCTAACCATCCTCTCTCTCTTTTAGCTGTCAAAGATGCGTCCTGACGAATACCGCGAGTTGATCAAAAATATGGAGATCCATTACCAAGAATTCATGCGTAACAGCCAGGGTTCTGAAATGTTTGGGGAAGAAGATAGGAAAACCATACAGGGCCATTATAACAAGGCCCAAGAGCACTACGATACTCTGATTATCCAGCTGCCCAATTACAGTAAGTAGGAATTCTGTTGATTTTGCTTTGAATGCTCAGTTAATTTTCAGGGTGTAATTGTAGAATAATTCAGACCATATAATGGAGCACATCATTAGAAAAACTCTTTAACCTGTTTGACTGGCTAGCCTTGTTTTCCTTGAATTACAAATACTGACCTTGATTTGCATTTAATTATTTTTTCACAGCTACGCTTAAAAATATAGGAAAAGTGATTTCAAATAAACATTAGTAATATGTTGTGTTGTTACTTCCATTAGATAAATATTAATTATTAATTATATTAGTAATCATGGATCATGAGAAGCTGTATTCTTTTTTAATAAAAGGTACAGTTAAAGAAAAGTTTACGCACTTGATCTGTCTTCTCTGCTTTTCCAAAAATAACAACTGATATACAAACTTAACAAGTATATTTCTGTTTTGTTGCACTATTACTTAGTTAGAAATGATGAAAATCTGTTTTTCTAGTATTAATTTGCATCTTTTTTACTTTGCATTACAGCGGAAGAAGAGGTAAAGACTGAAAAGACTGAAGTCCCTGTTAAACAGCCGACCAAAACCAACACTGTCATCAGCCTTTCGTTGCTTAGCAATCTGCAAGAAATCCGTCGCAGGCTGGAAATGGCTGAATCTGACCTCACTGACCATCTCCATATTCCACTTGGAGAAAACAGTGTGCATGAGTGCTCAGTGTACATTCAGAAGCTACACGTATGTTACCCTTTATTTATATTGCAAATTACTTGAATGCAGATGTACAGAACTGATCAGAAGAAATTTGATAGCTAGTTTCATGTCTAAAGCGTGTTACCTTCACGAATGTTAAGTAAATGTCGCCATATGCTGATTTCCAGGGCGTGAACCAAGACCTGGGTTCAATTTACAATGACTATCTGCACCTAAGAGAAATGATTACAAAGCAGCTAAATGGGCTCCCTGCAGACTCAGAGCAGGCCAAGTTCCTCCGCTCTGAACTGGAAATAGTCAACCACAAATTAGGAGAACTGCAGCATCTTCACAAAGTCTACCTTGACAGGTGCAGTATTTTTTTTGCCAACTTATCTGATCTGAAGCTAAAGTTAGGTTAATCTTCTTACATGCTTTTTAATGTATTGTGTTCACAACAGATTGAATGCACTCAAGGACCTGCTACAAAAATTTCTCCAGGCTGAGGATTTTATTAAAGTTCACGAGATCCGCCTGATGGAGAAGGAGACCAGTTCCGATGACCCCCAAGAACTGGAAATCCATTGGAGTGCTCTAAGGGTATGAGGCATCTGTTTTGATACATAATTTATTATCTCCTTGGAAATTTTAAACCTTGTTTTTTTCTAAATATATTAGTTATTCAGATGGATTAGATCTTTTATTTTATTCTTTTGTAACTTGCCACAACAATGACACTGGATTAAAAGTTGTTGGTACTGGACTTTGTTTTACTGTTTGTGTTTCTTAATTATTTACTCTATATATTTCAGATGAATATCTTAAAAAGTATAAAGTTTTGCATCTCCGATGCTGTTTTCTATGCAAAACATAAGGCAGTAGTATACAATAGTTTAGCATAAAATATAAAATAGATAAAAATCTCAAAGTTTTATGTCCTAACCATGAAAATAAATTGTTCTATATTAAGAGCAGTGTCACACTACTATTGTTGGAAGTAGTTCTAGTACATCTGCTACTACTGTTAATACTGTTATTACTACTACTAGTAGTGGTATTGGTAGTAGTACTAATCCTAATAATCCTAATACTAACAAGTTATAATTTGGGATATTTTAAGTAATACTTTTTTAAAGTATCATTAAATTTACTTTTATTTTCAGACGTTGCTGCATTATCAATTTTAACCTAGAGAAAAAAAACCTAGAACTCCTCAAAATCAAGTACAATCATAGTAAAAAGGTTTGGTTAATTGCCAGGCATTTACCTCAAAAACCTCAAAAGCACAAACATTTGTACTTTTCATATTTAGTTGTAAAACCAAAGGATATGAATGACCTTGTTGAGTGAATCTCTATTACAGAACATGAAGAGTGAGCTTGATCAAAGACGGGATCTGCTGACTTCCATGGAGTCTGACCTGGCCAAAGCACAGTACAGCAACAACCAGATTTCCAATTCTTTCCACAAATGTGATGTGGATTTGTCCAAGTACTCTGAGCTTATGAACCAGCTGTCCAATCGCTGGCGCCAAATCCAAAAGCAGATCGATATCAGGTACGACAAGGTTGTCTGGTCACAATGATGCATTTGTTATTGCCGGTAACAGGACTTACTAAAGCATCCTTCCGTCTCTTCCTCTTCCTGCCTTAGAATGTCGGACCTGGAAAAACAAAAGCAGCAGTTAACACAGTATCAGCAGGGAAGAAACTTGATGGAGCAGTGGATAGACAATACCAGGAAACGGCAGGAGACCCTTAAGATGGCTAACATCACTGACAGGCAGACTCTTACAGACCACATCAACCAACAAAAGGCATGCTTTTCCATGTTTACCAAAACTATCGTAACAAATGTTTGAAGGTGGTTTTCCATTTGAGGGGGTATGTCGGCTCAAGCTAAAGTCAATAAGGGTTACTTCAGACTAGCTGTAAATCAAACTGATTATTTTATTTGATAAGACAGTATGCATCATTTCTAGTGTGTGTATAATTTCCTACTCAAACTGACTGAATAATGTCAAAAATAACACAAATATAAATGTCCAATTCTATGTAAGTATATAAAAGCCAGTGAGTTCTGTTAGACTAAGAGCAATGTGTTTGATTCATTGGTACAAGCTCTGGAGAATATCAGAATCAATTATATGATACAATAAAATTTGGTAAACACAACCTAGAAGCATGGTGAAGTAGAGTGACATAAATTTACTTTTGGGATCATCTGTGGATGAGAGCTCCCAAGCTCGAAATCAAATTGACTCCTGAATGTCAATCTGATTGTGATCAATTAGAAGTGCAAATACCTGTGAGCAGATGTGTGCTTTATAGTGCAGCACACGTAGAAAGTGCAGGATAATTAGACTATCGGGAATTTAGAATATCTGTAGTGGGGGGAATTGTTTAACCCTTGTGTTGTCTTGCAGTTCAAAAGTGACCCATTACCATGTTTACCTGTAGAAAAAATACCCTAAACCATCTTTTTCTGACTTGAAATTTTATGACTTTTCCTAAATTGAACCCATCATTAGAAAAAGTGATACTTTGTTTTTGTTTATATTTCCTTGTGGGCTGTATACCACTAGGGCACAAGGATTGTCTTATGGGTCATTTTGGACCCGTGAATTATAAAAGCATTTAAACACCAGAAAAAGAGTTCAAAGGCCACACACAAACTCTCTCTAATACATACACACACCACCCCACACAAACACCTGCACCCCCCCACACACACACACATATCAAAGAAACTGGATTGATGTACAAATTGAACTTGCATTTGACCTGCACCTGCACTCTCAATCTGCAGCTAACTCCCCACATCAAGTTCCCAAACATAACAAAAAACAATCTCAGACATAATAAAAACAAAATAGGAATAGAGGATATGAAGGTATGCTGAATCTGAATACCGCTAGTTGGTTCCTTGTTGAAGCAATGAGTAGACGTTTCAGTGCCCAACAGGTGCTACTTTGTATGTTTGCACATACTGTCCTACATTAGATCTTCAGCATAAGAAGTTGATCATCTTATGCTGAACAAATTCTTGTGCTGAAGATGTTCAACGTAGGAGTGTCTTCATATGGTGAAGAACATCTTCATTCTATGAAGATTTTCTTGAACATCTTGTGTTGAACATGTTGTGTTCAACATGGGATTTTCTTTATCTTATGTTCAAAGTGGGGTAGGAAGGATAGGATGATCTTTGTCTTATGTTGAAGATGTTCATCATGAAAGTATCTTTATAAGATGAAGAACATCTTAACCAGAATCAAAGTTATCATATGCAACACTTCTGAAATTAAAGGGAACATTTTTCCTTTTTTTGTTGTTTTGAATAGGCTCTTTACAATGAAATCAAAAACAGGAAGGACAGACTGGATGATGTGCTGAGGAATGCGGACACCTGTGCTACCTCCATAAAGGTAGTTGGTTTGCTTCTTCTTGAAATTTGTCTTGAGGAAAAGCAAAAAAAAAAAAAAAAAAATGGTATAAATAACACTGACTTTGATATTTTCAGAATTATGAGCTGGAGCTGGCGTCTTACAGCTCAGGACTGGGAACTTTGCTTAATGTCCCAGTGAAGAGAACTTTGCTTCAGTCACCTGCTTCTTCTGTCAGAAGAGAAGTAAGCATAACTTTGGATTTTCATATTTATTGTGTAATCAAATTTAAGAAATATATTCAGCTTATAGATGATATATTTAGAAGCCCTCATGCATTTTGTAAAATGAGTGCATTCTAAACCACAGTTTATTTACCAATTAAAAATGAAATTTCACACAAATGAAAATGGAAATGATTGGTTTTTAACAGTGGTATTTATAATCTAATTACTGTTCCAAGGCAGGTGAACTTCAGACACATTACATCGAGCTGCTTACCCGCTCCAGCGATTATTACAAGTTCCTGGGTGACTTGGGGAAGAACATAGATGAGCTGAAGGTTGGCATCAGATTTTCTTTGTACAACAATATGCATTTTTTTTTCTATAAATGGAATATCTTTGTAAAAGTCACTTGCCAGAGACAACATTTACTTGATCAAATAGATTTGAAGTAAATCTGACTAAGTTTGTCTTGCTTAATCTCTTATCAGCTAAGGAACACCAGGATTGAGTTGCTAGAGGAGCAGCTGAGGCGTCTACAGGATGAACTTGAAGATCAAAAACAAAAAAATGGTTCTTTGG
Source organism: Girardinus metallicus (assembly GCA_903067095.1). Classification (NCBI taxonomy): domain Eukaryota; kingdom Metazoa; phylum Chordata; class Actinopteri; order Cyprinodontiformes; family Poeciliidae; genus Girardinus; species Girardinus metallicus. The sequence continues at coordinate 8,585 of CAEGAE010037684.1, forward strand.
AGGGTACCTTGGCCAACTACAAGATGGAGCTCGGTCAGGCTAAAAATGAACTCATTTCAGTACAAGAAGTGAAGAGAACCACAGTAATGCAGGTTAACGCTGCTAAAGAGAGCCTTGATAGCACACAAGGCCAGATGCAACTTTTAACTGAAGAACTAAGCCGCATTAAATATCAGCTTGAGGAGGAAAAGAGGAAAAGAAACCTTGCAGAAGAGCGCTTCACAAGTCACCAACAAGAGTGTGATGCATCAACTCGTTCCAGGATGCAGGAACTGGATGCCGTCAACTGGACAAAGATAAACCTAGAGAAGTCGGTGAAGGATAAAGAACATGAAATTGAGAGACTGAGGATGCAACTGGAGGAGGAAGAAAGGCGTCGTCAAAAAGTCGAGTCAGATATATCAAAGGTAAGAACACAGTGCACCCAGGAGATCAGTCAACTCAAACAGACATATGAGACAGAGATCCAAGTCAGCAAGACCACCATTCTGAAAGTGTCCCAGCAGAAAGATGAGGATGCATCACAGTTAAGGCTGCAAGTTGACCGGCTCACAGAAGAGAAGAGAAATCTGGAAGAGGAGCTCAGAAGACAGAGACAGTCCATTGCTGTCATTGAAATGCATAAAAGCAAGGCAGAGCAGGAAGTCAGCCAGCAGATGGCCTCAGTGAATGAAGCGTCAAGGATTCGCACTAATTTGGAGCTGCAGCTGAGAACGCTCCAGCAGCAGAGAGATGAAGAAAACCTGAAATTACAGGAATCTAACAGAAATAGTCAGGAAAAGTCCAGGCAAATCAGTGAGCTAACATTTAGCCTGCAAGAAGAGGAGAAAAAGAGGAGAGCTCTGGAACTGGAGTTCAGTCAACTGAAGAAAGCCAAAGCAGAGCTCATGGCAAAGAACAGCACTTACCTTGAGACAATTAACACACTTAAAGGGGCTGAGCAGGAAATCCAGATCACCCGAGTGGAGTTGCAAAAGCAGACCAGTGAGAAAACCAAAGCAGAGCAGAGTTCTGCTAGGCTTCAGAGTCGTATCAGGGAACTTCAGAGCTCTCTGGATGGGGTGGAAGCTGAGCTGGACAAGCAAAAGAAGGCGACCCAAGAAGAGTTCACTCGTCGGAAGCGAATGGAGGCGGAATTAGAGAGGATGACACTTACGTGCAGAGAGCATACCACTACAATCAACTCACTGAAATCAGTTCAGATAGAGGTCACAAACACTGGGAGAAAGTATGAGCAAGATATCAAGGCTCTCCAAGAGAAACTGGACAGGAGTTTAAGGGATTGTAAAGTCACCAAAGAAGAACTGACAGCGGTGACAAATGAACTCAAAATACTAAAACAAAAACTCCAGCAAGAGCAGGTGCGAGTTCATGAACTCAACCAGCGCAACGAAAGCTTGTACAAAACCATAGAAGACAAGAGCCGCCAGCTCAACGAATACACCACAGAGATCGAAAAGCTGAAGACTCTGACACAGAACCTTACCAAAGAGAGACTGAGATTGGAGGAAGAGCTGAGGGCAATACGACAAGAGAGAGATGAACTGAAGTTTAGCAAAGGTGCTATTGATGCAGAAAGTGCCACTCAGATCTCAGCTTTGAATGTCCAGCTTCAAACGAGCTCCAAGAGGACATCCGAGCTCCAGTTTCTCATCAGTGACCTGACCAAGGAGAGAGAAAAGCTTAAAATGGAAATAGAAAAATTCCAAAAGCAGTCAATTGAGGTATTTTCGATAACATTGAAGGATAATATACTCATATCACAAACGTATTATTTCCTTCTTGCATGTTTTGTTTTGTGTACTTTATGACTTATCCTGATTTAAAGTACCCTTATAGTATATGTCACTATTTTTAGTTTCTTAGTTGAGCACAATTTTCTCTTACTCACAAATTTTTCCTCCTATCTGTGCCTCTAAGTGAGCTTTTCAATAATTTCACAGAATGCTACTCACAGTTACTTTTGCCATTATTACAATCACACAATAAACTACAGTAGCATGTCTGGAAATATGTGCAAGGTTTTCTAACTTATAGATTACACAAAACTGCACGCAATACTGATATGTTGTCTTTTGAATTGCATACAAGGAAGTTAATTACATTATAATGCTCTTTCTCTTATCTTTTCACAGACCTCCAAGTTGGCACATGACTCCCAAAGCAAATATACTGACCTAGTGCTGGAGAGGGACAGCTTGCTCTCCAAGCTTAAAATGCTGGAGCAGGACAAGAACCGTAATCAGAGATTAGAAGAGGAGCTTGGCCGCATCAAGTTTTCTCTGGAGACTGAGCTTCGCAACAAACAGCATTTGCAAGATGAAAAAAATTCTATCCATAAAGAATTAACCTCTATGAAGAGCCAGTATGAGTCCAGAGAATTCCAGATTAGACAGTGCGAGTCAGACAAGGGCAAGGCTGACCGAGAGAGGCTATCCCTTAACAATGAGATTGAGAGGCTGAGGAGGGAGATGCACACTTTGGAGGAAACATATAAGAGACGTATCGTGATCTCAGAAAAGGAGGCATCTGATCTGGCTCTGAAGAGAGATGCCCTAGAGAGAGAGATTCTTAGACTGAAGAGACCAGCTATGTTTAATATTCAGACCCAGACAGATGAGAAAATCATGACAATTGATCCATCAAAGCTTGTATTCAGTGGTGTGCACCGAAAAATCACAGCCCACCAACTTTGTGACCTTGGTATAATCAGTAAAGCTACCTTGGAAATGCTGTTAAAGGGCAAAAAGACAGTGGAGGAAGTAGCTGTGGACATCCAGGTTAGTTTAAAGGGCACTGGCATTATATCTGGGATGAAGACAGGTTCACAGGGAAAAATGCCATTCACCGAAGCCAAACACAAGAAACTCCTCAGCCCAGAGAGTGCCATCATGCTGTTGGAAGCTCAAGCAGCAACAGGCTACATTGTGGACCCTGCATTTAATGAGAAGATGTCTGTAGATACTGCCTGTTCAAGAGGGATTGTAGACACAGAAGACAGAGATGTTTTATTGAGAGCTGAAGCCGCCAGCACAGGGTTCAAGGATCCATACACCGGCAAGGTGCTGTCTGTGGGACAGGCTTGCAAAAAAGGTCATATTGACAAAGAAACTGCCATCCGGTTGCTCCAGGCTCAGGAGTCTGTTGGGGGCATAATAGACCCCGTGCTGAGTGTATATCTTCCGAAAGATCTGGCCTTGGATCGTAATCTCATAGATGATGATCTTTACAGGGCTTTGAATAAAAAGCCTGCCTTTTACCTGGACCCAGCAACAGAAGAGAAGATCACATATACTGACCTTAGAAGGAAGTGCACAGTCGAACCAGGGTCTGGTTTGCTCCTGCTCCAAGGTCCAGAGAAACCCATGACAGTTAAGGGTATCCGTGGGAATGTCTCTGTCACAGAACTAGTTAAGTCTGAGCTGCTGAATGAAACTGATATGCAAAAACTCAACCAGGGCAAACTCACTGCAAAAGACATTGAAGACAAGCTAAAGTCATATCTCTGTGGCTCTACTTGTATCGCAGGTATCTATGATGAGGTCAATGACAGGATAATGCCTTTCTATCAGGCAATGAAGGAAGGACTGTTAATGAGAGGAACCACCTTAGAGCTTCTTGAAGCACAAGCTGCATCAGGCTTCATTGTTGATCCAGTTAACAATGTTTTCCTGACAGTAGAAGAAGCCACCAAAAGAGGCATTATAGGGAAGGAGTTCAAGACTAAGCTCATGTCGGCAGAAAGGGCAGTAACTGGATACACAGACCCAACAACAGGCAAGACAATCTCTCTCTTCCAGGCTATTGCAAATGATCTTATTGAGAAAGGTCATGGGATCCGGCTGCTTGAGGCCCAAATTGCCAGTGGTGGAATTATTGACCCTGTTGAGAGCCACCGCATTGAAGTTTCTGTTGCCTATAAAAGAGGATATTTTGATGAGGAGATGAATGAGATCTTAAGTTATGAAGGAGATGACACAAAAGGGTTCTTTGACCCAAATACCAAGGAGAACCTGACATATCTTCAACTGAAGGAGAGATGCATCACAGATAAAAAAACAGGGCTAATACTTCTGCCCCTCAAAGACAAGAAAAAGGCTCAACAGTCAAAAGAAAGTCGCACCAATGTGCTCCGTAAAAGGCGTGTTGTAATTGTTGACCCTGACACAGGCCTGGAGATGTCAGTCAGGGAGGCCTATCATAAGGATCTAATTGACTATGAAACATTCCTGGACTTGTCAGAGCAAGAATGTGAGTGGGAGGAAATCACTATCACAGGATCAGACGGCTCAGCACGTTTGGTTATTGTGGATAGAAAAACTGGTACCCAGTATGACATTCAAGACTGCATAGACCGTGCTGTCATTGACCAAAAGACGTTAGATCAGTACCGTGCCGGAACACTAACCTTGACAGAGTTTGCTGACCAAATTACCAGCAGGACCAGCAGCACTGAGATGACTATTGCAGCCAGCAGTGTTGATGACATGGTCACATGCAGCAGCCCCACCCAAGCCACACCATCTTCTCCTACTGTCCGTAAACGCCTCAGCAGCATTTCAATTACAGTCTCTCCCCCAGGAATGTTTGATGACCAAAGTCCTGTAGCAGCCATATTTGACACAGAGACTTTAGAGAAAATAACTGTTACAGAGGGGCTCAAAAGAGGCATCGTTGACACTCTTACAGCTCAAAGACTGCTGGAAGCTCAGGCTTGCACTGGTGGGATCATCAACCCTGCAACCGGTGACCGTCTGTCACTTGAAGATGCCCTCCATCAGAGTATCATTGATGACACCATGGCTGCTAAACTAAAAGCTTCTCAGAAAGCCTACATCGGTTTTGAGGATGTGAAAACCAAACGAAAGCTCTCTGCGGCTGAGGCAGTAAAAGAGAACTGGCTACCCTACGAGGCAGGCCAAAGGTTTTTGGAGTTTCAGTATTTGACAGGGGGTCTAATAGAACCACACACAGGGCGTCGTGTCAGCATTGAAGAAGCCATCCGGAAAGGCTGGCTAGATGGTAAAGGGGCACAGAAGTTGCAGGAAACTCGGAACCATCAGAAGAATTTGACTTGTCCAAAGACTAAGCTGAAGATCTCCTACAAAGAAGCCATGGACAGCTGCATGGTGGAAGAAAGCAATGGAATGAAGATGCTGCAGGCCTCGTCTGTGTCCACCAAAGGAATAAGCAGCCCTTACAATGTGTCCAACCCAGGATCTCGCTCTGGTTCCAGGGCTGGATCTCGCACTGGCTCAAGGAGTGGATCTCGTAGAGGGAGTGTCGATTATTCCTCCAGTTACTCCTACAGTTTCTCCTCCAGCAGTAACGTCTACAGTTGAAATATTATCACCTAATGCAAATAAAGCAACTGCTTTATAATTTTTCAGTTTTTATGGTGTTTTTTGAGTTAAATGTAGCTGGGTTTTGTGAAAAATTTTAATCAGTCTTTTCATTTGGATATGATTTAAATGTTTGTGATTTTTCAATAGTTTTGGTTTTGATTTTAAATGCTGACTACTACTGACATCCTTGTCGTCATGTTAAAAATTTGCCTTGGTTTTGTCGTAAAACGAATTTAATTTCAGTTTGGTTTTTCTTGTTTGTTTTTTTGTTATTTGGTTTAGGTTCCAATTAACCTCAAGATTGCTTTTTTGTTTTTGCCTTTTGGGGTTAGGTTTTATTGCAGATGCATGTTATTAGAGAATGATTTTATCTAGAGTTATTGATGTTTTGTTCAAATTGAAAAACTAACTATACTAATTAATTATAAACTCTTGCTTTCTAAATAGTTCTAATTTTTTACATTACATTCTTACTCCTCTTTTGACACCACAAATACTCTTTATAAATGATACAATCTCTCTATGTTATTGGTTTATTGCAATATAAAATTTTTTTTTATTTCTTTTTGTTTTTAATATCACAGTTAACACTCATAATCCCTTGGACCTACAATTGATTGTTTTGGGAATTTTTTTTAATCAGAATTTATTGCAACTTCTTTCATGTATTTTATTTTTACTCCACATTCTTCTGTTGTTACTATAAAACTATCTGCAATATTTAGCATAATTTCAAATAAAATTGCCATTGAAAGTTCTAGTGCATAATTCTGCATCTTGTCACACTTCTTACGTATTGATATGCCAACATATCCAAACATCAATAGACATACAAAAAATTTTAAAGTTTAAATGTCCATCTTTGAAGAATTCTGTTTTAAATTATGTAATAAGCAGAAACACCACCATCAGAAGTATTAAAAAAAATCTATGAATCAGAGTTAACAAAATTAGAACTTTTCATTGCATTGCTGCAAATCATACTCCCAAATATCCAAATGCTGGCTCTATTTAGCTAGTGAATAAAACTAAATTTTAAACATTCAGTTTTACATCAGAAATACATAAGGTAGGGCAAGTGTTTTTTGTTTGTTGCCACCATACCTATTGGAGATAATTCAACAAAACTAAAAAGAACAGAGATTAAAAAATAGAATAAAAGCAAGAAAATAAATAATGAAACAATGAAGCTTGGGGGAAAAAAAAACAATAAAATGTAAATTTCAATCATACAAATAGTTAAGAAATAGCTAATAAAATGGTAAAATTATAGTTTGGGAAGCATACACTAATGCTTCCAGTCTCAATTTAAAATCAACAACAGTTTCTGTACAGTTTCACAAAAATGTAAGGAACAATTGTGGGTATTGTGGTGCTCAATACCCACAATTATGTTGGGTATTGAGCATGCTTGATCCATAACTTCTTTTACTAGCACATTTGTATTAGCATCTTCTTTTGAGAGTAGGATTTTCTTAAATCTAGATCACTCCACTCCACAGATATTGCAGAAAGTATTTTTTTTTTATTTTACATTTTAATAAGTACCTTTCATACCAAATGCCTTGTTTTCTTCAAGTAATGATAAAATTATCAATACATATTACGTGCCTGATGCAAAAATACATCATACATCAGACACAGGCACACTTCTACAGTTTGTTAATATAAGACTTAATTGTCCCAATATGCTGAGTCTACTATGTCATTTAGAGGTCAAGAATATTTATGAATATATTCTCATGTTTTAAAGTGCCTTTTAATAATACAATACATAAAAAATAAACAAGACTTAAAGATAATTTCAACAATAATCTAACATTTATAAACAGCCTTTGACTAGCATAACACATAAGTAAAAAAATAGTGCATAAAAACAATATTTGATGCACTTAGTTTTTATATTAACACAAGCCATAAGTGTCTCACCTTTTTCTGGTTCCCCTTTTCTCTGTCTCGTTAGAAAAGCTTATTTTTCTTTGCTCAAAAATATAAACAGAAATAAAAACATGGTTATTTTACAGGAAAACAAACAAATATTGTATAGCAGGTATAAAACATATTGAATAAATAACAGACTATCTTAAAATAGAATGTGTCATAAATGTTGATAAACGAGTAGTTTTTTTTTGTGTTTAAACATTCTATTGTAGTTTTTAGGGTCTTCTGTGGGGGATGGCTACTAGGAGAGCAGTGATGGTGAGAACACAAACGAAGGGAGGCCTCAGAGAGGGGAGGTAAAGGGAAAAGGGGGCGGGAGTTAGAGAAAAGAGCCTTTGCGGCGCAGTGGGAGGAATATCTCCTTGCTAGAACTTGTGGCGGCTTCAGTGGCTACCTGGGCTGGAGGAAGTGAACTGAACAGAATCAACAAGAGGAGCGGAGGTTCAGGAACCAAACAAGGACTTCCATTTTATCACTGAGAAGGGGGAAAAAACCCCAAAGAGAGCTCCGGATTCATTTGAGCGAAAGTAAACCCACCGAAGGGCTTCGGATCACCCCGAGATCACAATCCAGCAGAAGAAAATGAGTCTCTCACCCCGCACTAAGCTTGTATGACGACTGAAGGCTCTTTGGACTTCAGTGCACTCATTCTCTGTCAGACTAAAAGAATCCAAATCCTGAGGGGGGCGGAGGAAGAACGCTTTTCCTTAAAAGGTAAGTCACATTTTAGGACTATTTTTTTTTTTCTTGGCAGGGAGGGATTTAAAGTCGCATTGGTCAGTAATTAAAGTAAAAAGACTTCCTGACTTGAGTGGTTTATTTGAAACTTTTCCGTGCATCTATTTAGCCTTTTGCTCAGACACATTGGGTACACTGGGCTATGCTCTCTTAATGCGAGAGCAGTAAGCTGGGCAATTTTATTTTAGCCAAACTTCAGAAATGTGTGTGGGCCAAAAGTGGGTTGTAAAGTCAAAGAATTAAGTCATTAAAACTAACCAGAAACTGATATGTATGTATATGTGTATGTATGTATGTATATTTATATATATGTGTGTGTGTGTGTGTGTGTGTTTTACACACTGAAAGTTCCAATGAAAGCATTTGAAAAAACATACGGTCAGCTTGGCTGGACCGTATGTTTTTAGACTTATACAGTGAATTGTATTTCTTACTGTGGATGTAATTTGGGGTTTCTTGCTGTTTTGGGTTATGGTGCACCATTATAATGTGAAACATATGGAATAATGCTTGTGAGTGACTTGCACAGACAGAAATAAAAGGCAATGCATTCGCTTTTGTTGTTTGGCGTCTTCTGCCAGGGGGTATATTGCGGAGGCAAACAGATTTAGCCTTTTTGCTTAAGGTACAGCTGCTTTGTGGTATTTGTGTCCTGAGGGCTCTGCTTCTAAGTCAGCCATTGTTGATGACATGTACAAGTGTGCTTACATCACAGCTGCTACAAACTTTTTCATCTGGAGATCAGACAAACACCTCCATCTACACCCTTTTGCAGACTTTTATTTTAACCAACGAAAACGTTTGTTGTTCTAAACATTTTACAGACGAAGCTCTTTCAGGATTACCCTCAGAAAAACTTATGATTAAGGGAAAAATATTTTGGAACAAAAGTAAAGCTTTTGTTTTATTTATTTCAAAGATGTTGTTGTTTCTGTTGTGTATTTTCTAACATTAATAAATATGTCTTAACAAAAGAAACACAACATGGTAGTAGAATATGGACTTCTTTTGTATAGCTTTACAAAATACAACATTCGAAAGGTTAATTGAGGAAACAACAGCAACATTGCTGTGTCAGTTCAGGTTGATGCTATTACAACAGATATAAATAGAACACAATTTATAGCGTATAGTAAAGACTATGCCAAGTAACTTTTGAGTTTCAAGGAGTTTGGCTTCACATGTTTGAGCTCTGATAAACCCCTGGCCTTTGATAATGACTGTCTTCATGACTTCTACAAGTCTAATCTTAATCTGTTTAAATTACTCTGACTGGTTTTTGTGCATACAAAATGAGTAAATGCCAATTTCCATGCTATAATCCTGAACAGATGGTATTCAAACTTTTTGCCAGATAGACCACAAAGTACTTGCAGCCCACACAAATATTTTTCCTAATTCAAAGAAATATTGTACCTGTTCAAATATAAACTAAACATGCAATATCCAAAGAAAAATTAAGAAAGAATAATAATTTTAGTCCAAAAGCTATGTCGAACTCACTGTAGAACAACAACATAAAAAATAAGCATGTAAATAAATAAGGGTATGCAACTGCAAAACTGTTATGGGTTACAGCATTCAAGAAAAAACAAATAGTCTCTTTCTTTTATTGCTTATTTATTTATTTTTTTTAAATGCTTGGTGCATGCATTTAATTTTAATGAATAGTTGTGCCCAAGTCTCGTCTTTCGTAAAAATCATTGGATGAAATTAGACTTCCTTTGAAAAAAGTGATTGATAAATTACTTAATTTATCCATCCATTTCCTTGTCCCCAGTGGGGTCAGGAGGGGTGCTGGTGCCTATGTCCAGGAAGACATTTCGGGCAAGAGGCAGAGTACACCCTGGACAGATCATCATTCCATCTCAGGGCAATTTAGAAAAATCAATTAACCTAACAGTCATGTGTTTGGACCGTGGGAGGAAGCTGGAGTACCCAGAGAGAACCCATACATGCAAACTCCATGCTTAAAGAGGCCAGGCCGGGAATCAAACCCAGGACCTTCTTGCTGCAATGTTACAGTATTACCAATTGCGCCACTGTGCAGCTTAATTGATGTTATACGTATTGGTTTTGAGAAGATTATAATTTTTCAGTAAAAATTTTGCAGTAAAGATATGTCAAATTGTCCATCTAAACCTTGTGCTGGTGGGGCAAAATTTTGTATTTTTTTTTAGTTGTAGTGTGAAGAGCTGAACAACATTATTGCAAAGATGGAAAATGGCCCCCTTTGGACATCACTGCCTTAAATAACTGGTAGTACAGTTGGACTTCATGCAATCTGAGCTCCTATTGCATTGGCTTACTTCGTTGGCTTAAACAAAGAGTTACTCACTTTGGGATTTTTAAAAAGCGCACATACTTTTTTTCTGCAGCCATGTAAAAACACAAGTAAACATTTTTAAGGAGAAATTTGAATAAAACATAAAATATGAATAAAGATGGAGGTGTGGAAACAAACTACAAATTGATGTAGTGTGATCACTTGTCTTATGCCATATATGTTGTCACCAGAGGCATGTTGGAGTGGAAAGTTATTGATAAGGAAGGTATATTTTTCTAAATTAAATGCAACAAAATAGCACATGAACTCGAAAAACCGATCATATGTTTTCTATAGTCAAACTAAATCTGAAGTGAGTTTGATTTTTAAAGAAAAGTTTGGTTGGTATCTTTAAATAAGTAAAAGTATGTTGCCTTCCTAGCAAAAGGAGGATGTCAACTTTTTTCTTACTGATAACAGATCACAATTATAAATACAAACAACAGCTGACTGAATTATACTGACTGTGTGGGCTGCCAAAGGGTTGGCATTGTGTACTGTAAACAACACTGTGATTGCTGAATGTGACGGAGAACCAGAACATTACATTTTGTCACTGCTTTGCTGCTGCAGGCAATTTGGTTAACATGTGTAAGTCATTAGACAGAGTGGAGATTGTTGAGAAGAAAGGGGAATGAAAGCAATAAAGGGGCAAGAATGGCAAGAAAGAGCGAAATGAGAATGGCAGCGTGAGTGTAGGAACCTAATCCATTTTGGAACGCATTCCACCATGACCTTGGGATAGAAAATGGTAATTAGGGAGTACTTGGGGAGGTTCCGAGAGCGCACATATCTGCTCGGAGCTGAGACTGCTGTTTTTATTCAAAATGGCTTGTGAAAAAAGTGGGACAAGTACATACTAGAGTTTCAGGCTTGCAGAATAAATGTGCTAAAAATACTGTGGACCCACTTCTTTGACTTTTTTTCAATTGCTCTCATGGCTTGTTTATTTCAGTTTTTCAAGCTTGAATGGGTGTCAAAACCACAGCATAACATACAGAGGCCCTGACAGGAAAAGGCCAGAACAAACTGTGGCCTTGTCCTTCTCTCTGCTGTTACACCAGCTTGCCATGTCACAATTAGCATGGTATCCCACAACATCAAAAAACAGACTCTCTTTCCTAACTATGAACAGAAATTAAGCTGGGAAAAAAGTAACTCATTATTTTACATAGCTTATGGACAAAAACATAAAACAAATGTTTTATTTATTAAAAACTTCTGCCATTTGATTTGGGTTCTTGGCTAGTAAGAATATTTATTTTTGCAGGACAAATAAGGAGAAATATCATCCACATTTCTTACAGATATTTAAAATCACAGTAAGACACTGTTCAGCGACCATCCTGAAGGCAATCCAGACTCCTTGAGGTATTTATGACTCCGTTAGTGTTTCCCAGGCTTTCAGGCAAATAATTCAGGAGATCATTCTTCTCAGACAGCAGAACACTGACACATATAGGTCAGTTTTCTGACCTATATGCATCCCTGCTTCTTCTCAATGTGCAAAAACAGATTCGTTAACCACCAATTTTGACAGAAGCTCCACTGTAGCACAGATGACAGCTGACTTTGAAATACAGGCACGCTGTATTCTTTCACAGTAGACAAATAACCTTAGTTTAATGCACATATTAAAATTTGGGGGATGTACAGAGGTTAGTTGCTCCAGTGTTTCAATCACAAAACAGATGCTCAAGTCAATAGAAGCAATTCAGTTTGAATATTGGTGTTTAAATGGGGGCAGAGGGGCCTTGATTGCTATATATGTCCATGCTTTATGTTTATTGGTATTGTATGTTTCTTTACCCCATCATAATGCTATTCTGATATTTCACTGCATTCAGTAGATTATGAATTAATAGCTTCACTAGGTCCTTATTTGTGGCTTATTCTTTTTCTTCAAATTCTATTATGGCAATGTTTGCTTCTCTGAACTGAAAAAACTTTGACAAAATCTGAGTGCTTTGGACACAGATTATTGGCTATCATGACAATTCGACTTTGTAGCAAAGTCCATAATTTGATAAGTTGCATATATTTTTACATTTTTGTCAGTTGTTGAATTTGACCCCGTTTTGCCTTCAGAATCAAGGTGTCAAAACATTTCAGAGATTTTAGTGCGTATTTACATACAGTATGATCATCACACAGTTGCACATCACTGATGGAAATCTCCCATTCCACTACAACAAAGAGGTGCACTGTTGGACAGAGATCTGGTGACTGTAGAGAGCATTGGTCTATGCAATTCACTGTAATATTCACAAAACTAGTTTGAGATAATTTCATCTTTGCTAAATTGTGGATTATCATTTAGCCATCGGAATAAGGGTATATTGTGGTTATGACGATATGGACATTCTGAGCAACAATTCTTAGGCAGGTTGTGAAATTTAAACTATTCTTAGTGCGCATAAAAGGGGTCAACATGTGCCAAAACATCTCCTTCCTACCAATACATCACCATCAATATTGAAACAGGGTAAATCAGTGTTTCTATGATGCTGAGATCAAATTTCTTGGTTATAAGACGTTATTTATTATTGCCTTGCTATGATTATGAAGTAGAATGTAAACTCTCCCCTGAATTGTCTTCGTTGTCATTTGTGCTGACAAATCAATTGAGCAGGTGCATCGAATGAAGTGGTCAGATAGCATCATGGTCAAAAAATCTACAGTGGTTTCACTCTTAATGTACCACTCACCACCATTTTTACTCCTCCTAATCACAATGGCATCCATGTATTTTACACTTTTGTACTGATCTGCTTACCATTTAGTATCAATGTATGAAATTATAATATTAGAAGTGGCCAAGATCAGATTTTCATCATTTAGCTGTTTGACTATGAGTGAATCTTGGTAATATTGATTGCTTCGCTAAAACAATACATAAGCAAAACAAATTTTGGAATTTTAAAATTTCCATTTGAATGATGAGCATGACCACGGTTACTTCAATAAACTAATAACTTGTTATAGTAGAAAACTACAAACTATGACATGGACTAAGAACATGGTAATCAAAAGCCAAGTGTTGTCTCTTTCTTTATGCATCTCATGTCTAATCCTATAATTCTCCTTGATTTACCTGCTAGAAGATAATGGGTTACCATGTAAAAAGTGTGGCGTCAGAAATGGAATGTTTAACACACATGCTACGCCATACATCTCTTCATACATTTAACATGGAAACTGAATGTTTTGAATTTATTTTCAGTGCTGTTCAGGATAATTGGAAAAAAGGCATTTGGAACAGCTTCCAAGTACTGGTCATGCATGTGTAAACGTGGCTGACAGCACTAGCACAGCCTAGTCAAGCACTTACCTGCAGGGTGGTTGAAGAGCAGGGAGCCAGACACACCCTAATCCCCAACATCCTGACCTTTGGAAACCTGTTTGAGCTTGCTCACCATAGGCCTGGCAACATGTCTCTTGAGTCCTTCTTGCCTGGCTGACACTCTTTATGCCAGCCTTGTTCTCAGTGCCATGGGTGGGCTCTGGATTTGAGAACCTTGCCGCAGCTTACTCTGAGCCTTTGTGAGCTAATGCTGTGCTTCAAGCAAGAAACAAAAGCAGTCAGGGAAAATTAAAGACCAATTATCTCTTAGTGCGTGCTGAAGCAAGTCTGAGTGATGAGTGACAGAAGTTGGGGAGTGCTGCAGAAAAATTAGGGTGATTGCTTCAGTCCGCCATAATACTGTAAGACGTGAAATTTAATTCAAGGATGAACTTAATCATTTAGAAATTATTTGGACTAGGTCAAAAAATTTATATAGAGCTTGACATCTACTTGGTTAAGTTTCCCCTCAGGAATATTTTAGCATGGTTGTAAACAACAAACATGTTATTTAGGCTGAATAATATAAAGATAATATACTATCTCTACATGCAGAAAAAGCATTAGATAGGAACCTGGAAATTCTTATTTGTAACCTTGCATAATTTTGGTTTTGGAAACTATTTCATAAATATTGGGAAGTTCCCCAAAAGCATGTATCAGGACAAGTAACCAAACATAGTCCAGGTTCTGTCCTTCGAGGGGAACCAGGCAGAGTTGCTTACTGTTCTCATTAATGTTCCATAGGGTGGGAGATTTCACAGAACTAAGCCACATTCCACTTTTTTTTTTAAAGTGGAGGAGGATTTTGCCTGTTAGAAATCTATGTCCATACTAGTCACTGGAAGGACTGCTTCAACAAAACAAAAAAAATGTTTTGCCAAAAATCATTTACTTATTCTCAATTATCCCAAACAAACCACCATTTCACTGTATATTGTGAGACTTTGAACCTATGATTTATTAGCTCCAACACAAAATGACGCATATTCTTTAAACACTTTAAAATAAACTCCTCTGGCAGCATGATGGAAGTTTCTGAAAATGACAGTCTGCCCTATTTCCATGCCAACATATACCCATTTGCAATAACTCTACAAAAAATTATGGCCTTCCGAGATTTGAGGTGTAAAAGAATACCTAAAACATTTATTGCAAGTAATACACTTTATCGCTTTTAATAGATTAATTGCACAATATAGGCTGAACAAGAATCAACTTCTAAAATATCAACAAATCTGTTATAAAAATATAGACAGATCTCAGTTGGAGCATTACAGTGAAACCCAGGATGTTTTACTGCTGAAAAGAAATCTGCTGGGCTTCTTTTTTTTTTTCTTTAAAAGGTTTTGTTGGCTCCAGTGGCCTTTATTTAGCAGTTGTCTCTATAATAGATCAGATGGCTTGCTTGTGTCCTCTGTTACACTGAAAGTTGATAATATAATCATTTCTCTGACAGCATGGCCAGGCCTAAGGTGTAGATGGGGCCAACTTTTAGAAAATGTGTATTCTAAACAACTACAACAATTAGATGAGATGATTTTGCAGTTGTGTTAATAAGCAGTTGAACGTGTCTACCTAACAAAGTAGCTGCTGAGTGTATTGTGCCAATAATGTCAGAAAGCAAAAGAATCACCAGCAATGTATTGGTAATGCTGCGAGTCCTGTCACCAGCTTCCATGCATTACTGGGCTTAGCGATGAGTAGCAGTAAAGACTGCTTTTCTTCTACTTCTTTTTTTTTTTTGCTACAGCAAAACAGATTCTTACTAATAACTTCAAAATTCTCTGTTCAATTGTAAATGTTGAAATGTACTGATCATGATGTTAGCAGATTAAATCACTGTCATCCTGTTACACCTCCAGATCATATAGGATATGTTTATAAGATAAAATTCACCACTCTTAATGGAAATGCAAAGTTCCCTAAATATTTATTGGTCAGTTCTTTAATGTCTTATTAGTTGGTTGGTTTCCTTTAGAATTATATAAGAAGTGGTCTAAATACGCCATTTGTTCCAACAAACCCCGAGGACCAGCCCGTGGCTTAGAGGAACTCAGCCAACACACTGTGGAAAAACACAGCCCAGTTTCCCTTAGAGATGAGATGACCTCTTCACACGGCCTATTTCATTCCACTCTGTGGGTTGGTTTAAGCCATGACTGCACTGTCCCCCATTTATTACTCCCTCACTATGCCCACTCAGAGGGATGGACTGTAGCCTGGGGTCATCTTACATATAACTGATGGATGCATTCTTTACTGCGTATCATTTACTCACAACATTCAATTTAGGGTATTTCAAGGAGCATGATATTGTTCTTGAAGAAATTAATTAATTAAATATAAGCTTAAGAAAGTGTAATCACAGTACTTATGGAAATGACTTTGGAACATGGACGGTCAATCAATCTTTAAAAAAAAAAAAAAAATCATGGTAGGCCAAAGTAACTGTATATTCCACCGGGCAAAGTTGGATATTCATCACCAAAATAGAGCCTCAAAATTCAATATGGCTACCATGCAGAACACAGTAATAACTACCAGTAAACCTTTTACATGTGCTGTTTTTTTATATTTTCATTATGAATGCTTTGCAATACTTTTTTTGTTGCTAGTAGTAGTTAGTCTGGTCAGGCAACACAATAATTATCTGAGATGTCCTTCCCAGATCCACATACTAACTTCAGGTGTAAACGGAACACAACACAACAAACACTAGTTTTCAATCCATTATCCACTGTCAGTTTTTTTTTTTTTTATTTGATTGAAACTCACAACATCAGTGTCTTTTCTAAAAAAATCAAAAACATTGCTGCTTATACCAATTATCTCTCCCAGAGGCATAGAAAAACACATGTAAATTAATAATATAAATGGTCCGAACAGAGAACCTTATATGATGGAATGATGGAATTGCAATTTATGATTCCAAAGCACCCTGTGAATTGTAAATAAGTGAACTTTGTCTGTTTGAAATTGTACTAATCTGCAGGGAGTTGCACTTTAGACTTCTTGGGGTACCCTGTGGTTGCTGGTGCAGTTTTTTGAGTCCTGTTGGTTGATAAATGAGGCTTCCATGGATAGGGCATGTTTAGGCACATCCCAGAAATTCTCAATTGGATTGAAATATGAAGTATTTAAGGGCTGCGTCAGAGCCCTGGGCTTGGTGTTGTGTTCCTCTGCCATTGAGGAAATTAATTGGCACAGAGGAGTACGCTTAATCTTCATTAATATTTAGCAGTTTCTAAAAGGGTTGTAAATTTACTTTAACATGAGTGCCAGAAACCAAGTGGTTTCTGGCACTCATGCAGTCATGGCTTTATAGCACACTGTGATAACTCAAGCAATGTTGTGCTCTTCAGCCGTAGTTAGTTTGAAACTTGCGGCTGACTGGTTAGTATTGTGGTAAGATTTTTTCCATTTATTTCCTTTATGGTATTTTCAATCATCTGTTCTTGTTATAATTTCCAACAGTTCTAACAGTCTATTAGAACTATAAAATATCTTATTCTCTAGCTAACAGACAGCATGTTTGCACGGAGATGAGTAGATAACAAAGCAAAACATCTGTGTGTTGAGTTTGGAGGGGTGGTAAATGGTGACTCAGTCTTTAGAGTCTGTACCACCACAGCAGGAAGTTCATATCCATGAGGTAACTGGGACACACTGCCACAGAGGGATTTACAACTGGTTTCAACTGGAACTCTTTTGTTTATTTTTTTTTTATACTTTGTCACTGTTACTTAATGCCATTGTTGTGATACTCCTTTCGCACTGCAGATACGTTGTAATTATCTGTCCTGCACAGAAAAGGCCTTGCTTCGTTTCAACCCGTACAATACTTGCAACACATTCTGTTGACCATTTCTGTATAAAATATTCTCTATCTTTTAATGTGGAGCTGAAGTCTTTTTTCCAGAGATATCTGTGGAAAAGTCAGACACAATAACTGAAGCTGGGGACTTTGACCATCAAATATTGACTTAAGTAAAGTCACCTGCTTAAAATGGGAATGGTGTGAGAGAACTGCAGTGCTTTGTTCTTCTATGTAATCAGTCTGTATGTTTCTTGAAAGGAATAACAGGAAAGCTTTAAGATGGAGGAGGGATATGAGCTCGACCTCACCTATATCACAGAACGGATCATCGCCGTCTCCTTCCCTCGGGGCTGCTCTGAGGAGATCTACTTGCTTAATCTAAAGGATGTCACACGAATGCTCAAATCCAAGCATGCAGATAATTACCTGGTGAGTGTTGATTCCCCATCTTACCCTTAAGAATTAGAAGAGTCCACATTGCATTGATTTGAACTAGCTCTAGTAGGTTTTTATTGGATATTGACATGAAGGTATTGATCTCAGATCGCACCTTTACTCATTAAAGTAGAAATCAGGAATTAAAGCAGAAATCACTAAGATGCTGTTTTTAGTCTGTGGTTTGTTGTTTTCTTTAGATTATTAACCTGTCAGAGAGAAGACATGACCTCACCAGAATGAACCCAAAGGTAAGGATATACAGCATATCGTTTCTGCTTGATAATATTTTCGGAAAACCAGGCCAAGTAAAGGAAAGAGTGGCAAGTCTACAAAATAAACTGTGATATTTTGTAGACTTTGGACACCGGTTGGCCAGACCTACATGCTCCTCCGCTGGATAAGATCTGCACCATCTGTAAGGCCATGGAGAGTTGGCTCAATGCCGACCCTTTACATGTGGTTGTTATACACTGCAGGGTAAGTGTGTTCTCAACATGGAGGATCACCCGTGTTTTTCAGTTTCTGATTGTGCAGTTAGAATACTCCAGATCTGACCCCATCAAAAATTTCTCAACTGAATTTATCAGTTATTAAACAAATTACTCATTGTGTATTTTTTTTGTACCCTTTATTGTTCTTAACAAAATAAGAACAGCAAATGAACAAAAATACCTTTTTTTTAGAATGTAACATAAATTTAAATCAGCTTAACCTTTAAGTACTGGCCTTTACATAAATGGCATCAGTGAGAATGTTAATGGAAAATCCTAATATATTATAGATTATGTAAATGATTTCAATTCATTAGACTGGTCCTTAATATATAATATTTGATAATTTTTAATGCAGTGTAGTACTATAATAAAAAAATAAAACAGTCACATTGACTGAACAAAGTTGTGTTTACTTGCCCTGAAAACATTTGCAGACAAAGTACATTTTTAGTTTTTTGTTGTTTTAAATACTCTGGTTTTGCTTCAGCATGGTTATTTCACATAATTCTACAACTTAATATTGGAAAATATTATTTTGTTTCATTCTCTTGGTGAATGCAATACAATCTTTCAACATATTCTTGCATCAGTGTTAAGAACTCTAAAGTTAGAATGCTGAATTGTTTTTTTGATGTGGGTCTGGGTTAATTGACACAGCTGGCAAACGTAATAAAATTAGGTTTAACTAAGTACTGCAAATAACATATTTTCTGTTTTAATAATGTTTAAAATTAGCTTACAACTAAAAACGTGAATAAAGCTTTTAATGATGGAAAATTTTGTAAAAAAAAAAAATTAACTCAAATAAAAATATGTTTTGGTGTATTTGCAGCCCTGTAAAGTAGAAAAACCACATGTGTTGAATCATCCTGTCATATTTTGTTTTTCGCAGGGTGGCAAGGGTCGAATTGGTGTTGTCATTTCCTCCTTTGTGCATTTCACTGACGTTTCTGCCAGGTAACCACAACCCATGTTGTGATTTCTGTTATGTTACTATAAAGGTCTTCTTTTCCTTCCCCTGAAGTCAAGATTCATCATAACATTAGTGCATTCATGCTTTGTTGTTGGTGAACAATGAACCACAACAATTTCTGCAGACTCATTTTGTTTAGACCATAACCAATGTCATTGCTGGACTACATTTAATTTATCTGCCTCCTTTACTTTTGGCTTAAGGTGATTTGGAGAAGTGACTCAAAAGTTTCCTGTCCCAGAATCAAAAGAAAACCACATGATTTGAGCCATGAATCACCCTGGATTGAATTCCATGAATCATCTCTGAAGCATGTGTTTACCCTGTGATATCCCCCGGCCAGAGTGTTGGTTTCAAAAGATGTATTTCTCAAGAACAATGCCCATTTTATTTTCTGACGAACATTGCTGGTAAAGACAATTTCAAAAGAACTGATGCTTCAGAGAACTGAAGCATCATTTTTTAAACTGTTGGTTTGAAAAATGACAGATTTTTACATAGTAAGAAAATAAATAAGATCAGGAGTAATCCTGTCTGAACCTAAAGGTCAAGATTACTGTGGTACAAAAATATATGTCTATTGCATTCCTTGTTCTTGTGCATGATTTTATGCTACTATCATGCTCGAAATAAAAAAAAACAAAAAAAAAAACACACACTGAAATTTTAAGGAGTATAATAAAAACAAAACTTTAGTTGTGAAGGTATCCGCTCTCTAAACCTTATAGTTTGATTTTATTCTATTACAGCACTGAGTCAGGATAGCAAATGCTGGCAGTATTTCTGCATTTTGCTCCACATCTATCAGATTGTGAGAACATTTAATGCTCACAGCTCTCTTCAGATTTTCTCTGGAAATTGAAATCAGGTTGGGTTTAGCTGAACTATTGCTAAGCTTCCAGTCTATTGATTTGGATGCATGCCTCATTGTTGTGCTGAAAGATAAATCTGCTGTTCATTAATTCTGAACATAGTCATGAGAGGGTATTTGTACTTATGCTATATATATTTCTATTCCAGATACATTTCAGTTTGTTTTTTAAATTGAGTTTAAAGTCATTTGTAGGTTATATTTAAGGAGGTAAAGCCTCCAAAATGATTTATTTTTACATTACTTTTATCAATTATAAAAACCTGGAGGTATATACTTTTTTTAAATCCAGTCTAGCTCTCTCTTGCACATGGAAAGACACTGTTGCTTGAGCACAGGTTACCATTTGATAAAACCGGTTTCTAATTTAAGCTTTTGCCCAACTGAAAGAGAGTGTAGCTCACTGGTCTGAATGTAGATGTCAGAACAAAAATGAAAAGCAGAGAAAGAGAAGGGAAAACAATAAGTCGGATTTGGGAAAAAAAAAAACAAATTAAGAGGGAGCAGAGGAAGGGAAGCAGAGGTCTGGTTAAAATGCGGCGGGGTCTGTTAGCTTTAGGTCTGTCTGAATAAACCAAGCTGTGCACACACTCGGGCCTCTCTCTGTCCCTCTGTGTTTACTTAAGGCTGATTCTCTTCCTCTCTCCTGGAATCTTCTGTCTCTCAACTTACTTTCCCTGTTTTCAGACGTGAGTGTGTGTAAATGTCTGCTTTCCTCTAACTGAAGCAAGTTTGGGTTAACACTATTATAGTCCAGAGTGTAATCTCTCTTGAGTCATAATTACCTAAAGTGTTTAGTGCGTCTTTCTGTCTCCCTCAAAGTGCTGATCAAGCATTGGACCGCTTTGCCATGAGGAAATACTACGATGACAAGGTCTCAGCTCTGATGACACCTTCACAGAAGCGGTAAGACCCATAACAGAGCTGTGCCCTTCCATTCAGAGGCATGGAAGGGTACACCATGTCCTGTTTGACCCAATATGCATCTCCCTCCAAACATTCAGGTTTCTGACCCACCTTGTTCCATAGCATACAGTTAATACCTTTTAGCTGAGGGGCATTAATTGTTTAAATAAGAAAAGGATCTCGTAATGACCTGATGTAATTCTAACATTTTGTGATTCATCATTGCTAACACTGATGTGCTAAAGTGTTTCATCTACCCATCTTCCCCATGAATGTCTGTCAAAAATTTTAGCAAGATATTTTTCATCTGTGGCGGTTGTGAATAAAATTTTCTATACTATGCTTCAAACTTATTTTAAAAACTTTTTTCTTCTCCAATAATAACCACTTTAATTCAACAATTAACTAATAGTGCAAATCTCTTCTTACTCTGTGGCAAATTATAACTATAAAAGAAATATGCCATCAATTGTTGAATGTTTGTTACCAAATATATCAGTTTTTATGCTGAAGATCAAAAGGTTTTTTTATTGACTTAACAAAAATAAAATAAAATTACAAAAACTTTAACATTTGATTATAGAATTATGTACCAGATATCACATTCATCTAAATAGTTGTTGTACATAACAATTACCATTCTTCTAGGTTTAGAAGCAAGCATTTTTCTATTATTCTAAGAAAACTATTATAAGCAGGATTTATTTTAACAGTTATGGCCAAAGTTTGTATTAATAGTTCAATTTGGCTAAATCATTGCAAGTTAACTGTGGCTGTATAAATGTTATTTTGCACTGTTAACCTCCTCATTGTGTGACAGGGTTACTGATATTTTCAGGTGACACTGGAAACTATTTAAATGTGTTAAACCATATAGAATGGGTAGATGTGCACCAAAGATTTAAATTCAGCCAATATCCCCTTGATTTTCTCTCAAAAAAATAGAGAAAAAAATGAAAAGAAAATTGGTGAGGGGAGGTAAAAATGTTGGTAAATTTTGTGATAGAGGTAGTGCATTTTCTGTACTCATAAGTAGAGGTAGTACATTTTCTGTACTACCTCCATCACAAAAAAATGTTGAAACCTTTATGCTTATTTTGCCATTCTTTACAGGCATCACATTTACACATGAAGGGATTTGTAAATACATTCTGGTCCAAGATCAGACATCTGACAGCTTTTAGTAATGTATCTGACCCAGATGTCTGTAAAATTTGTTGAACATCTATTAAACACATTTATTAAAAGTCAAATTACTCTCAGAGTAATTAAGAATAAGTGGCTAATTTATTGGAACCCTGTGTAATATGCATTCCTTCCACTCTGCTGCATGATTCAACATGTTCTCTGTTGTGGGAAACCTCGTAATAGTCTTGCTAAATGTTAATCTCTTCACCTTGGCATTTCCATCAGGTATGTTTGGATCCTCAACAGTTTACTAAGTGGGTCCATGAAGATCAACGCCTCACCTTTGTTCCTGCACTGTGTCGTCCTCCATGGGATCCCAAACTTTGAGGCTGCCAGCAGAGGTTAAAGTCATACTGCTTTATCAAAATATGCACCCACCAGAGTTAGGAAAATTACAACGAAAGGGTTAAACATAGCCACGTCAGAGTCTTATTCGAACTATATTCCTATTTCTGTTTTTTCCAACATGCTTACATGCTCAGGCACATGGACGTTGTGTAAAAAACGTAATCCTCTCCTAAATTCCCTGTTCACAACAGAGCACTGGGAATTCTTTCATTTCGAGGTGCTTAGGTAGAAATTACTGTTTTTGCTCTTTTCATTGAATCAACAAGAAGTCGTCATCACATCTTGGAGCTAAAATCCTTCTCCCACAACAACAGCTTATCACACTTCAGCCCTCAGCAAAATAATGCCCAGAGGTCATGTTATCAAAGTACCTGGAAAAAAAACATTAATTGCAGGTTTTCTTTGTTTTTCTTTTGTTGTGTTTAGTGTGTTGCCCATACATCAAAGTCTACCAAGGAATGCAAGCAGTGTACTCCTCTGGAGTCTAGTAAGTCACTCAAATTAATTTCATGCTAATTTTAATTCAATTTAAGTAACAGCTTCTTCACGCCAGCTCACTTTGACCGTACCGTCTGTTGTTTTTGTTCAAGTCACATTGGTTCAAATCACAGGGATCGCGTGTGTATCAATCTGGAGCCTGCCCAGCTCCTGAAAGGGGACATCATGGTAGGAAAAATAAAAAAAGAGAACAAAACAGGTTCACAAAGATAGTGGTTTTAATACTGACTGCTGTGATCATGTTGATTTCTTGCTTTCTTTTTGTAGATTAAATGCTATCACAAAAGTGATGTAACGTCAGAACGCGAGGTGATTTTCCGGCTACAGTTCCACACGGGAGCAGTGCAGGGTTACAACCTAATATTTGAAAAGGAGGACATGGAGAATGCCAACAAAGGTACACCTGCAAAAAAAAAACAAACAAAAAAACTCTAAGAACAGGCCTCATCCTGCAGCTACTAGTGAGCAGCAGCTCTCTTCCTTCATAAGGTCCCCACTAAACTTAGACTGGACACAGATTTTACTGGCAATTTTTCTTGTGTTGTGAAAGAAAGACAGTAGAAGAATAGAAACTTAGTACATTTTCCAGTTCTGAATGCCAAACTGTTACATCATTCCTGTGTTTGCTGTCATTATAGATCCCAGATTTCCAGATTATGGCAAGGTTGAACTTATCTTTTCTGAAGGACCAGAAAGAATTCCAGGTAAGTTTTGCTTGTGAGTGCCCTCTTAATTTTCCCTTCCGTCCTCCTCGCTCTGCTCCCCTGGTGAGGGGGATGTGGAATGCCACAGACGGGAAATGTAGTGTGAAGTGTGTGCTGACAGAGAGGTAAAGAAACACAGCATGTGCTGTCCTCCAAACCCAACTGGAAAGAAACTATGTGTCATTCACTGTGTTATGTATGCCTATGTGCCTATTTTGTTACATGCAACTCCACATACTGGAGTTGCATGTAAAGCTACTTTTGATAGTAGTTTTACATGCAACTTTAGTTTGGTGGAAACAGAAAAACAAGACCGTGTCAGATAAACATTTATTTTACTTTGTGAAGTATAGTAAGTATAGTAAGAATGCTTAATTTAGCAGTGCAATAAAAAAATCACTCAACCTTTCTGTTTTTATTGTTTGCACCTTTTTTTTTTCCTTCATGATGGTAAAAAGCTGTTCTACTTGGAAATTTACAACATTAGCACTAGTCTGGTAGTGCTAACTACTATTTGTAAAACATGCCCAAAAACAACATATTTCTCTTCATTTGATATATATATATAAACACAGTACCATGAAGAAGTGTTGATGCCCTTTTAAACTTTCACAGTTTAAAGGGTAGCAGCATCAGAGCCAGGGACCTGATTTAAGCTTAATCTGAACTCTAAGGAGGTTGTGTGTGGGTTGACATAGGATCCATGAGTTTAAGGGTCTTTCTCCAACCAGAACCACAATTTTGGACTCTAGTATGCTGGTAAACAAATCCCATTTCTTTGTTCCTTTTTTTTTTAATTTGTTTTCAGAATTTGTTATTGATACTCACTGACTTTTGTGTTTTGCATTTACGTGAGGTGTGTCTGTAATACATATTACATAGCTTTTTAGATTCTTCAAGCGTGTGGATTTTGTTTTCAGGTGCTGACAGGTGGCAAAATGGACCCGATGTTATTGTGGATTACAACACAGCAGATCCTCTGACTCGCTGGGACTCGTACAAGAACATCTGTGATGGTGAAGGTACAGACGCTATGCTGCTTTAGATGTAATTTGACTCAGAAGACGTTATTTCATCTCTAAGGTCTACAATGATGATTCACCTACTGAACTCAAACGTTATTGGAAATTCCATGAATCCAGCCAGAAACACAGGTGCTATTTTAAAGTAGTTACTGATTTCCCCAAATATAGCGTCTTAGGTTTGATAACCCAAGCTATTTAGAAATAACTACTCACATTAGTAACACTAACGTGGTTTATGTAACCCTTTTCAAGTGGTGAGAAAGGAAACTGGCCAAAATGCTACCTTGACATGCAGTATGATGAGAATGGCAAGAAGTGTTGTTTTTGTGGAAAGCAGTGTTGTTTCACTTTGGGAATGCTGGGTTCAGAGGAAGAGCAGAGGGTTCTCAAGAGATTTCTTCTTTGTTGACTCTTCAAGTTAATAGGGATCCCACACATATACAAATTCTCACTCATGGACACCCACATGCATATATGTGTATATATACTTATATACACATATGTACTTAGAAAACCACCCTGTTGGAGCGTCTTGTCCTCTCTGTGGTTGTCGCTCTCCACTGAACCACAGCATTCACAACAACCTCTCAGAATAGAGCTACGTGGTAGTAACATTAAAACCCAAATCCACCCTTTTCCAGTGTTCATTGAGTGTTTTTATAAGCCAAGTTTGACTTGATGAAAACAGTCTGCCTTCTTTTTTTTTTTTTTTTTTTCATTTAAAAAAAAAAAAAAACAAACACGTCCACATGAAGTTTTAACGCCAGCTTCTGGGATTGCAATGAAAAGAAAACCACACAAATTTAAGAATTCATCAAAGGAAAGGAGAGACATCAACAAAAGAGCTTTTCTATATCCCAACTGCCTTGATTCCACAGCATTCATGTGGGATATTTACAGCTTTGTTTTCGCATGTAAACTCGAACATATGAGAGGAAGGGTGGAAAACTTAGCTGAAATTCTGCATCTACTTACCAGAAGAGCTCAGCCTAAACCAGTTTGCTTCAAAGACACTGTCACCCAGTGACGTCTCTGGAGGAGGAAGTCTGGAAGCTGTTTGACACCTTAGTGATAAGGTTGTGAGAAGAAAACGTTATTTACCTCAGTGTCTCTATTTTAATTGGTAGAGTGTGTTTGCTGCAAAGTGAGAATTAAGATGATTGTTGTTTGGTTTAGTTTATTTTTGAAATGGTCAGCTGTCTTTGCTTAGTGTCACCATGAATCCTGCCTCTAATTTGCTACTATCTTTTATATATGGAATGAGATTTGATTAAAAGCTTAATTAATTGTAATGCATATATAAAAGTCTTACAATTTTTGTTCATCATACAACCTAGCTGACAAGATAAGTTACATCATTACATAAACAGGAAATGAAAATTAGCTCAGAAAGTGCCACTGAAGTCTAAATAGCTGAAAGAAATGTTTCTGTAAATTGAGTGTGTCTTTAGTCTAATTGCTTCAAAGAAGTGATATGATATGATCACACATTACATTACATTTGGGATTTTTGCTGAATTCTTTAGGCTTGCATTTTGAATAAAAGTCTAAAACCGACTGCATTGTCAAATTATAAGCAGAGGTGACAAATATACTCAAAGTAAATTTTCTCAAATCCTGAAATTTACTCAAATTGAATTTGTCTTTTCTGAGTATTTTCTCAAGTTGTGCTCTCAATTAAAGTGGAGGAATTGTGTATTTTCCAGGAACTTAGTGCCACTTTAAAGCACAATCACATACCTTCAGTTGTTAAAAATGCTGTAAATAAAATGTAACCTCAAACAAATTTGACATTGTAACTTCATGCCTTGAAATTGGCCTCTATCAAATCTCCTGCCTTTTCCCACATTCTAACTCCAGCAAGTTATCCAAACAATGTTCGTCCATTATTCCATTTACAACTGTTCTAAAGAATGATGGACTGAGTAGTGGTTCATATGATGAGCTCAGTAGATGTGCAGTTCCACCAAGTGTTTGCAAAGTTGTTCTGAATGGAAGCTTGGCTGGAAACTGCACCCCCATGTAGGAGCTTTTGTTGAAATAAGCATCTCTTCGTATGAGCAAGCATTTAGGCACCCCTGAATGGCTTTTACATAATACCCCATACGAGAGGAAAACTTTGCTGAAATTCTGCATCTACTTACCAAAAGTGCTCACCCTGAACCAGTTTGGGGTTCAGGGTGAGCTCATGAACCCCAAAGTCATTGTTCATGTAATGCACATACTAAAAGCACATTTATAGTGCTTTGCAGAAATATTCAAAATGGAATGTAGGCACAAGTAATATAAAAAGTTACAAGGAAAAACTTAAATGTGTTTTGCTGGGTTTTTATGATAGACCAATTCACAATGGTGCATAATTGTAATGTGGAAGGAAAAACGACACATTGGCGGGAAGATTTGGCAGGAAGATGAATGAAGTTAAATGCAATGCAATCCAAGAAGATAAACAGCTAGAGGCTGAAAAAGATTTGAGAGTAGTGTTGGAAGTTCCAGACCTAAATCCAATTGTGAATCTTTGGTAAGACTTGAATATTGCTGTTCACAGACCCTGTCAATTCAGTCTATCTGAGCTTAAGCTATTGTGCAAAGAAAGACGAGATAAAAAAAAATCTCTCCATAGATTAGGACTTTAAGTTAATGGAAAAATAATGAATTGCAATATTTTTGTTGAATATTCCAATGACCCCATTGATTGTGATTAATGATAATCACAACAACCTCATCATTCTGGTGTAGCTTGTGCATCTTCGTTCGTCAAATCTGTTTTGGATGTAGTAGTATGCATCTACGAAACAATAAAATAATGCCGCTGGCCAAATTAAACTTTTTACTTCCACTGTCTATGAATAGACAAAGCACATTAGAAATTTTTGTGATATTCAGAAAATATTATTGTCTTCATTATATTTTTGACTCCCACTTTTAGTGGAAAGGCAAAATGGTTATAAACGAGACGGAACAGAGAGGGATGGGTAATTGCATAGTTGTACCCAACCAGACTTCCTAAAGCTAGAACAACTTACGAAAGAGTTGTGGTTTTTCTTCTCTCTGCACTGTAATTGGTGGATATTTTTTAAAGGACTGACAGCACCATAGTAGCAAATGTAATGAATAGAAGAATGAATAAATGAGTGATTTTTCTCCAGTTCACAAGCTTTCTGGATATCCAGCGAAAGTAAAATGACTTAAAGCTGTTTTTTCAAAAACATTTCATGATCTCTAACAAGGCTTTTTTTTTTTTTTTTTTTTTTTTTTTTTTACATGTTTTTATCCCGTTTTGTGCTTTAAGGCAGATAATGTGTCTTCTTCTGACACACAAAATTGAGAGAAAAACAACTTGCCTGCCATTTTTCATGAAAATAGCTCTGGGCTCCTGGCAGAAGTTAATCTTTGCCTTTAATTACAAAGTGTCTTTTTTACAGAGTGGATATGTCTTGAGCTCCAGGAATGTTGTTTTCATCCACCGTCTTCTCCCCCACCCCCATCCTTTTCTCATACGATATATGGCTATTTTGCCTGCCTCCTTTCCTTCTTTTCCCCAGTGGGGTAGTCCCGTAAAATAGAGGCGAGAGGTCGGGTTACTCGTTTCCTCCAACCCTGTTCAGCTCAATAGCTCCGCCTCACTTGTTTACATTCCTTTGCCCTTATATGGAGATTTCAAACCCCTTTTCCCCCCACCAACACCACATCTCCGCTGTAGAGTGCAAATACTCTCACCTTCACAGCAGAAAATGAAAACCAGCTAACTTAATGAAACTTTCGAGATTTGCCTTCAATTATTATCCACATGTTAAAAGCCATGTTTGTTCTCGTGCATCTGCATAGCTTGTTCTCCTTCACATGTTTGGCTTCACCTGAGACTTTTAATTTCTGAAACTCTAACCTGGCAAGGAAAGTGAAGGTAAGAGATTTTCCTCTTGAAGTCGATGGGTGACCATGAAGGAGCGTATGGGTGGGGGGCAGTGCTGGATGTCAGAGTTGATGAAGGAAAAAAATGGCAAGAATTGAGGTGAAGAGGTTAAATGCCGGCTTACACTTTGCTAAATGGAATGTCAGGAGAAGGATTTCTTGGAAAACTCCCAGCAGAACAGGCCTGCGCTGAGCTTTATGCTTAAGCTGTTGGAGATGGGGTGCAGATTTGTGTGGGCCCCAAACCATACATAAAAGTAACCTTTGCGGGGGAAAAGAAAGGAGGGAACGGAGGAAAGGTTTTATCATGCTTGTCAGTTATTCAAACCTTCTAGTCATAGTTTTTTGGAAAGCCAAGCACTGAAGGTAGTAGCTTGAGACAGAAGGCTTAAGAGTTAAATTCTTGCTCCTTTTTGTTGAGGAGACAGTATCTTTGTTAACTCTGTATTTGAAGTTTTCTTTTTTTATCTGTAGCATCTGAGGATTAAGAAGGTTGTTTGGACATATGCTGAGGGTCAAAGGGCAAGGGAAAGTGAGAAGAATGCAGCCCTCTAGTCATCTAAAACTTGCGGTAGCCTGTGCAATATTTGACATTGCATCCATAACTTGAATATGAAGGGCAATACTGGCCATCACAAATGTCATGGCGTTACTTGGAATTTTGGCATTTGACCTAGTGGACTGATAATAATGGAACTATGGGCTATGTTTGCTTTACATTTAGAAGAAGTGAAAGGAGAAGATAAGTAAGTTGTTTCAGTAGGGTGAAATGATTAATTTGTTTTTCACCTTCCAGTATTTTAAAGGGAAAGCTTAGGATTTTGAAATGAGGTTCTGTTAAAAGGTAATAAGCAGCTAAAGCCATTTATGCAGTGGTGAAATAAGTAGGCTAATATTAAACCATGCCAATAGTATAAGACAAGCCCTGTTATAGTATTTATCAAATGAAGCCTTCTTATTATTTCTGAAGGATGAAGGTGAACGTCTTTTTTCTTTACATTGAGTGATCTCTATCGACCATTCAAAGAAAGATTTGTATGTATCTAAGAATTTAAATTTATATAAAAGAATAAGAACACTTTGAGAATTATGAAGAAAGTAATTGGAAACCGGTAATTAATGTAATAAAGAATTTTATCTTCTAATCAAACTAAGATCTATTTACTAACAATTTAATTTATTAGAAACACAAAACAAGCAAGAGTAAAGAGCAAGTGTACTTTGTCCAAGTCACTTTAAATCATAAAGTGACTTGAGAATTAGACATTCAAATACTAATGTCACTACATAAAGTCATGGAACATAAAGTTATCTGTTTCTTAAAACCTTGAGAAATGATAAATGTGGGCTAATTTGGATGGAAACTCTATATTGAGATGGAAAACAAAAAGACAGCATGAATTCAAAAGCTCTGAACCAGCTTTCAACACCAGAACTTCTAGGGATGGAGCTTAAAATTGTGCTTTACTTTCTGTTACTTTTCTGAACAACTTGAGGCTCTGATCCGGCCATTCTGACAACAATGTTTATGATGCAAACAAAAACATTTAAAGCAACCTGATCCGATGAACTGGCCAATGCACCACAGCAAGGTTTCTTGGTTCTTGGATTAGAACCAGAACCAAACTTCATGACATTGAGATGTCACAAGGGGTTGATCACCCAATCAAAAACCAAAAACTGACTTAATATATTGTAAAACCTATGCCACTTTATATGACAGATAAAAAAAAAAATAATATATATATA
>CAEGAE010037703.1:0-38148 GCA_903067095.1 Girardinus metallicus
GTATATATATATATACATATATAAATGGCTAATTAAATGCTCAAATGTTCAACATATAGGTAAACTATTAAACAAAATTCAACTTGATTTATATTTGGAGTAGATTTTTTGCTGACATTGCATAGTGACAAATCTGTGTGTGTCTGTCTGGACTTTTGTTATCATTTTTGGTGTTGGACTCCATCTGTTGGCCATAACCTGACCCAGTTTTATGGTTACAGAGTAACACGGGAGCAGATGGAGAAATCAAAGACCACATCCCACAAACAAACCCACAAGAACAGCTAGAGTTACATTATTCACTACTGCCCAGGAAGCATTCATTCATTTGGTTTTTCCAGTGTATCTATTATGTATTGTGCCATCAAATCCCATAGCTAATTACAAGGCATATATACATTCTTCCGTTTTCTATAATATATGAACACACAGAAAATATGTAAAAGATGGCTTGTGACAAGTGCTACTATAAAATAACCATCTATGATAGTAAAATGAGGCAAAGTATAGCTACATAATATGACTGAAAGGGGAAACATCTTTCGTCTCACTTAATTCCAGTTTATTTTACAGCACTGTAACAATTAGCTAAAATGTTGCTTAAGATGTTGTGAGTTGACATTAATAGTGGAATAGGCAGTCTACATTGCAAGTTGGCATATGCTACTTTCTATTATACGCCATGCATAAAAAGATGTCTTATGACAGGGCTGGGTCAAGGATGTGACGGTGTGTCAAATTGTTTTTATTTTTTCCTTTGGATGAGTGCTCTGTCTAAGTGGTGGATCTAAGCAGCAGGAGGTTGTGTGTTGTCCTGTGAGATGGAGGATGTGGAGAACAGGAGGAAAAACATAATGAAGAGCAGCTAAGCTCTGATAGAATAAAACATAAGGGATGTCAGAGCAGCTACCTAAACTACAGATATGTCTTTGTCAGAGCTGCAAGCTTGACATGAAAACGATTGGGCAATGTGATTCCTTTTATATTTAATGGTTTTCAAGGAAATGGAATGTAGGACACAGGAAATAAGAGCTATGGCATTTTTATGGAAGCACGTAAAAATGTGAAAATCAAGACGAAGAAAAATTTATCCTCTTCTTGGTCTAAGATAAAACCAAAACTCTACTACCTCATTAGGCTGTATGAGACTCATTAGTGTCCAATATTTTATTTTGCTAACGGCGTGGCAGTTTTAATCAGTGGAGGAAATAAAAACTTGGGATAAAAATAATAAATGTTAACTTTTTTCATTCCAAAAATGTCCGTCATGACAGATGAAACATCCTTTTCATTATAAATTCTAACACTGGAGAACCTCCGAAGAATTAAGTTCTTTTACAAGTGCAAAGTCTTTTTATTTTGCACTTGTAAATACATAAATAAAACAGAAGCAAGGGGCCAAAAAAATAAAAATAAAAAGAAACACAGATGGAACTAAAAGTGCTTGGAGGAAAACACAACTTGTTGTTTCAAAGACTAACTTTCTCTCCTGATAATCAATTTTACAATACATTCAGAGATTAATGAGGTACAACAATCACAAGGTGTGTGCATTAACAGGGACTGCTTTCTAGACACAAATGCACATAAAATGCCAAAGAAATGTGCAAGAAAAAAGTCAGCATGGGCTGGAACGAGTTTCACAGAGCAATCGATTGCTTCTTAGCTTTAAACATGCTGGTTTAAAAAATACTTTGCATTTACCTAAAATATAAATTGTATTTAACAAACACTCACCACGTCAATAATCTGTAGTAATGTCAGGCCAAGTTCCACAAGAATAGGAGCAGAGTCGTTTTGGACTGGTCTCTCCAGACGGTTGTAGTTTAGCATCAGTTCATGGTAGAGTTTCCTCTGGTACACTCCGCAGTGACAAGCTGGATGGGACAGATGGACAGTTACAGCAGGACATCTGGCAGGGAACCAATTTAGAAAAGAGAACTATTAAGGTAAAGGGTACGAGTGGTTTATAGTGCAAAACAAGAAGCAGGATGAAAAACACCAACACAAATCTCATTTGGCAATCGTCCTTACTTATCATGTTTCATTAATTCAAGCAAAGATTAAAGATGTCTGGTGCATTAGAAACCCTTATTTAAAACCAGGGTCTCTTTTCAAAGAAAGCTCGTCATATATAACTAGCAGCACAAATGAAAAGCATATAAAGCCAAATAGAGTAGAGGTGGTAACCATGAAGAGTTGGATAACACCTGTGAAAAGAGACAAAAAATAAATGTCAACGTTCATGTCTAATTATCCACATTATTTATAAAAACGTCAAACTTATCAATTTACTGTGTGTAATCCAATCTGCCTGCTTGTTTGTATTTCTGACATTGTTTCTGCAAAACTAACCCTCAAAAGAAGAACGAATTAAATCAAAGTAAGCATTTTGTAATGAACCCATTATAAACTCACTAACCTTTAATTTGCAAGCTGTAGTTTCACTGAATCTCCCTTGTATTCATCAGATCTCAAAAGAGTGTTTTTCACAAAACAAACAACCTGTATCAGGAATGAATGTTGCACTGTATTCCCTTTGCAAAGCAAACTCGGTTATGAGCATAAATTCTCTTTGGCACCATGTTACTTAAATTGCTTGCATATTTTCAAAAGACTGTTTAAAAACCTCAAAGTAACCATAAAATGTTTAATGGAATAATGGAATCTGGATGCCATAAAACAAACTTATACACTTAGAAACTGTGCAATATCTCTGCAGGTCGTACAAAATAGTTTTTAACTTTTCACATAATTTGGTCCAAATATTTGAAGCAACTTGGATTTTCACACAGAGATTGAATGAAAAGGAAACATTCTCTAGTGTCCAGCAAGTGACCTTTAGTGGTCATTGCAGTAGATTAGACCATGGCAAACTGCAGTTTGCTGGATTAATTTAAATTTATGGAGGCCAGGTTTCTTCTCTCCTCTTCATTGTGATTGGCCTTCTTACATCAACATTACCACATCCATCCTAGGAAGTTCTGTGCACCCAGTGCAGGTAGTGAGAGACATGCATTAGTCTCCCACTACTTGTGCATAAACCTGTTGGTGAACAGTGACAGACTGCTGCATCCTAGCTGCACAAAGCAGTGTTACTTTATAACCATCACTACTCCTGACAAACTAAGTGTTTATATCGCTGCTGTTATTTGCAGGGATATAAACCCTGCTGTTTGAACCTTTAGTTCACATCTTGTAAATAGTTTGTTGTTATTTTTGCATGTTTCTTTTAATTTAAATATGCTATTTTCAATAACATTTGTTAATTTGCCCTTACTGTACAGTCCCTCATTTTTTTAAGTTGTTAACCTCTGTATGAATATGCATGCTTATGCATATCTTTAACTTGCTGA
Source organism: Girardinus metallicus (assembly GCA_903067095.1). Taxonomy (NCBI): domain Eukaryota; kingdom Metazoa; phylum Chordata; class Actinopteri; order Cyprinodontiformes; family Poeciliidae; genus Girardinus; species Girardinus metallicus. The sequence goes on from CAEGAE010037703.1 coordinate 3,357, forward strand.
TAGTTCATGTGTAATTTTCCATGGATCTTTCTATTCTATTCTTCTATTCTATGTAATAGTATTGTCTCTGCTTTTACATTAAGACATTCCAACTGGGAAAAACACATTGCCTTTGAAGAAAAATCCCATAAAATTGAAATAAAGTTACTTTGACCACAATCCACTTCAGGACTGCTATCAGGAGAACATTCATTTATCTTCTTAAATTTTTCAGCCCTCAGACTCATTTTAGCTGCAAATGAAAAGATCTCAGCCCTCATCTTCCCACTGACCCCTATCCAAATTAGCTCTTGTCCCAACATATTTTACCAATTACCAAGTGACAACCAATATATCTGTGTGGCCACAAAACTGTGTGGCTGGCTTATCAGCTAATGAAGCAAAAATAAAGAAAGATGCCTCGCTGCGCATTCGTGTGCGAAGGTTTTGGCAAGTGTCAGATTGACTATCCCTAAATCTGGGTTTGAAAGGAAATCTGCATAATAGGAGAGCATGTAAGGCAGCAGAATTATGGAGAAGCACTGGAGTGGAGTGAACCAAGAAAAGACGTCCTGAGTAGCAGACAGTCCTGTCAGAATGCAGTGGCAAAAAAATACACACATCTAAGTGGCAAGCAATATATACTGTACAGCCTTCAAGTTCAAAGTGGAATAATTATTCTATTCTGTAATTTTTTTTTCTGGATTATCAAATTAAGGGAAATTGGTTTTGTAGTTTTTTCTTAAGTGCAAATACTGAGTTGCTGCTACAACAGAGTGATAGGTGGCAAGGTTTACTTTTGCAAATTACACCAAATAATTAGTGCAAGTTTTGGAAAAATCTAAAAAACCATCAAAAACATCAAAATCAAAAATCAAAAAGCTGAACTTGAGATGTTGTAGGAGAACGGCAGATTTTCATAAAAGAGGTCTCCCTTCAGTGCAACTATACTGCAAATAAAACAAAAAAGTACATTTAGTTCAAGTCTTTCAATCTTCATGGTACATCCTGCCTTCAAAATAATTATTTACACTCTTGGCATTCCTGCTGTTCCCATTCTGTTTGTCACAGTAACAATCACAGTTGTTTTCTTTCTTACCTGTTCTTTTCACATAGTCCTTAATACACTGTCAGTGTTTGTTTCTAAAGAAAAAAAAACAGCAATCTAGCATATCACATCTAAAAACCCTGCTGTAGCTTTAGAAACTGGAAAGCAATTTTAACAAACAGTAACAAGGAATAGTATCTGAATTAAAACTCCACGTGTAAACTGTGGGTTCCCTGTTTTCTAGCTTCACAGATTTTTTTTTCACTACTACAGTCAATAAATGAGCTTTCAAAAACAGATTGAGGCTGAATGCCTTATGAGAGAGAGAAACTACTCTAAATTATGCATTTTTAAGGAAGTAGCTGTCATCTGAATTTCTTGTCACAAGAGCCAGATGACAGGGAGTGTATCTGATGTATCTCTATGTTACCACCAGACATGATCTTGATGCAACAATTCCATCTGTATAGGAACCTATGTTGTGGTCTGGCCCAAACGTTACATGCTAGATCATCATCAAATGGCCAGAGCATGTCTTTGTAAGGTTTTGAAATATTTTATAATTTGATGTGCGACAGTTGTTCATAACTGCAATAAACACAAACATGTCAAAGTTGACTTTTAAAACGCAAGAACCACTTTTTGGCTGATTCTAAATGGACTTGCTTTTTAGATTTTGCTATAGCATCCTCATGTCATGCAGACATGAGATGTTTTCATGACGTTGGAGTTTCATACTCAAAAGACCCCATTAAAGATCTTTGTGATGAGACAGTTATTATACCTAACATGATACATTGTACACATGTGATGTAAAAAATATATATATATATATTTATTTCTTCTTGGCCACATAGCCTCTCATGACAATCTATTACGTTCCATACTTCTCAACCTGCTACGAAGCATTCTCCAGGCCCAATCACCCTAAGTAGTCATTTGTGTTCTATGTCTCTGTTTGACTCATATGCTCTGCTACCGTTTAGATTCCTGACTATATTTTTGCTGTTTTCCTATACATTTAGCATCCCTCAGTGTTCTTTATCTAGCATATCACTAGTTCCAAACCAAGGTGAGCAACCTCCAGATGAGAAAGCAGCACTGCTTGCTGTTTCAGAGTGACTTGTGGCAGACTGAGTTCCTGCTGAGAGAGGAATGAATGGGGCAAAACCCCTGTAGCAGAAACACATTTTGATTCAGAGAAAACAGCCAGTCTAACCAGAGAGACACACTAATCACAACTCTATCCTAGGTATTTCTAGTGCTGCAAGCTAATAGATTAAAAATTGACTATAATTTCATCATCTTTTCCTCTCAAAATTAAGCCATCATACAAATTCAACACAGTGATACTGCAGCTTGGTTTTAGATGGACCACTAGAAATAAACATATTACCCAATGTGCTTCAGGCATCCAGTCAAGATAATGCCAAATCAGTGACCGAATTGAAATGCCTTCCCATTGAGACTCAATAAGTGTTATGAATTCAGTGGATAGGTTTTGATACACTGAACTAGATCAACACCAGTATGGTGATTCCAACTTTTCAAATCTATACCCTCTCTTCACGAGATGCATTTTGGAAAAGCTTTTACATCAACATAGAACAGCTGTAAAAAAAAGAATAAAAAAAAAAAAAGCTAAAATTTTATACCTCTTATAACATATCAGTTTTTCCCCCATTTTACCAGATCAGCATAAAGCTTTCAATGGCCAGGAGGGAACTTCAACAGCTTGTAGCTTCAAGCAAAAAAAAAAAAAAAAGCGGCCGCTTCATACCAGTAAGCCAAAGACGGACTTGTGTAGAGTGAATATTTAATGGATCCCAAAAGGCAGGTCAGTTTACAGACTTTAGTAAGCTTAAAACAGTACATACACTTGCAACACACCACCAACTGGGATCAGTATGCATGAACAATTGAAAAACAATCTGTGGTCAGAAAGACACTAGCTGAATGTCTGACAAGGATAATTAAAACTGGAGTCTGACAATGGCAAACTGACAGTCCAGTTTTATGTCTCTTGAAAGTGAAATTATTTGATCTGATAAAATTAAAAGACTGGAACATTTAAGCTAAGTTTTTCATTGGATTATTACTACATAATCTTTAATGCTACTTCTTTCAAGATGTGCACAAAGAAAGTCTGTGCAGCAGCCTTTTGAAGACATTCTATTTCATTTCAGGACAGTCAAAATTAAAGGTTCTGCTCAGGGGGAATCCCCTTCTACAAAGACAGGCTGAATATTGATCAGCCTCAGGCAATCTGCACATAGAGGAGACGTGGTCAAGTTTTAATACTGAATTAAAGCATACCGTTTTGTGAAATGTGCTTTGAAAAATCAATGTCAGTCCAGAATATGACAGGGAGCACAATTATGCATCTCAATTTTTTGACTTCTTGATCTTCTTTAGACTCAGAATTTATGATAAAATATTTTAATTATAGCTTGAGCAAAATCCCCAACACTTTCAAGTCACATAAATAACTCCAGAGGGTTTATTGCCCAACAATATCTTTAGTTGTGCATTTCTCTGAAGCCGATGAGAACTATTCCACACTGCAATTAATAATCAGCAAACATGGACAATTATCCAAATCACACTAGGTGGACAATCTTAGCTTTGTCTCGATTAGGTGCTTTTACATTCAGTGTCTTGTGTAATACTTGAAATAGTTACAAATGTACTTAGTAAGAGATTTACCAGGCTGACAGGATGGGGCCAGTGATTTTTTTTTTCATAGGGTCATGGAGCAAATATATAAATAAAATGGCAAAAACAAAGCAATATTTTATTGTTTAATACAGCATACTAAGTGGGCCATAGAATCACTCCAAAGCTGGAAGTCAGTCAAAATCACTACTGAAGGTCAACATGTCAAGAAGAAAACTGACCACAAAACTCAAATCCACACAGCTCTACTTCAGAGTGGTCTCATTTTGATTTTGTATAAGCAAGTGAACCAAAATAGCAAAACGTTTTGAGGTGTTAAATTTCACTTTTATTGAAGTGTTTTATAGTAAGTTTGTCTCAGTATTCAAATGAAATAAATCAGCACACAAGCAATTCTTATTTCATTTTCACCTAAAATCCAGAATTCACTTTTGTGTCAGACATGACAGATTCCTTGCAGTTTTTTGCAATGGTGCGCCTAATGAACTAACTAGACTGCATCGAGAACAGGACAGTGAGGTGAAAGATTAGCCTCTTCATAGAAACGTCTAACTAACTGCTACCCTCCATCACCTCGACAACCTTCATCGTCCTTATTTTCAAGATATGTTTTTTCATTATTTCAAGATTATACCAAACACACCAAAACATCCAGTGTCTTATAATGCTCAGGTTTGTGTGTGGTTGTATATGGACTGTTTATTTCAATGTAACAATTTGTTACTGTCTGTGCAATGACAATAAAGATAGTTTTATGACGTAGCCTGTGGTGAAGTATTTTGAATGGGATAAACAGAGTCTGCAGCTGCAGATTATAACGACAGACCTCATGAACTCAAAGCACCTGCGGGACGTCCTCCATATTGAGAGGCAGATGTTGCGGGGAAACAAGGGGGACTCGCTGGTTTTTAAGCACACTGATCCATAAACTTAATATGTGACATTTTTTTTCTCAACAATTAAGCTGTGTAAACCTATAGAATTAAATTCAATGAAGAACGACGAAAACAAAAAATACAATGCAAAGAGTAATCTACGTAGGAATTACTTTCTGACTGAAAAACAATGACAAGACCATCCACCGTAAAAACCCACAGGATACCCCTTGGGTACATGTCTCTCATGCCAGATGTGCCCACATCTGGCATGAGAGACAGCAGCTCTCACCTCTCAGAGACATTGCCACCCAGGCGAAACAACAGGGAAATTTGAGCATTTTTAACAAACGTGGCCTGAATAAGAGACAGTAACCCACCTTGATAGTAAAGCGTCGCCCACAGGTAAACTCCAACCAATACAGGTCCATTGCTTTTCCGAAGCTCCATCGCAGCTTCAGATCGGAAGTCCCCCCTGAAGCCCGCTGGAAATGGCAAACTTGGAAGGAGAGGAGCCTTGACAGACTGCTGGTGCTGCTCTCCCTCCGCTCGGTATCGGTCCTCCTCGTCGGATGCTCGGGCAGACGCGGACACGCTGGCACATTCACACTGTCTTCTCGTGTTTGGGTCGACTGTCACTTCAAAAGTCACTTTGAATCCAGCTGCCCTCTCTCTCCCCCTCTTTCTGCCTGCGCTCAGATTTTTTTTTTCTTTTCTTTTTTTACATATCAGATATTCGGAGCTGAGCGAAATCCTGCAAACTTCCTCAGGTTTGTCACCTCCGGTCACATTAGGCTCCTTAATGCAAGGTGACTTTCAGAGCGCTGCTGAATCTGCATAATTTCAATAGCTCTCTATAGGAGATGGGCAAACCACGCCCCTTCAGTCTAACTAACCTTGAAACTTTTTTTTTTTTTTTTTTTTTTTTTTTTTTACTCAGGCTCCAGATTTATTATAAGACCAGGAATTATTGAACTGTTTTATGATCATTTGTGTTATATTTTTAACACAAATGAGAGAAATAAAGTTTTAAAAAGTACACTCACATTTGAGTAGATTTGGCTAGTCTATCCTACTAGCCAATTACTTTTTTTTTCTTGGAAAGTCAATCGAAAAATTCCAGTTGTGTGACCCAATGACAAGTAATGCAATGACTGTCTGGAAAACAGTGAAAAAACACTTGTCTCATAAAAATGTACAGTAAATGTCTAATATAATGTTGATGGAAACTTTTTGTAACTTTGCATCATAGAAATTTCAAGTCTTTAAAGAGACTTATGTAATTGTTATAGAGAAAACAGATTATTTCATATAGTCAGCTTAAGTCATTGTTAGTTTACTATAAAACCTATAAGGTGGTTCAGTTGAGCTGAACAGGAGCAGAACCTCTTAAATTACGTTCTGCTTGGGACCATGAATGTTCTAGATCCAGGTCTGGAGATCCACACCAAACTACCAAATGAAAAAAAATTACCTCCAGTGTATGTTGAGGCGTAACTGGTTGTAGGAAAATTTACAGTTGAAAATTTATTATAATAAACTTTAAACTTTTAGTTTTGGAACAGGATCCAAGTGCAAAGGTGGTTGGAAGTAACTGAGAACTTTTAAGAACAACAATTAAACTAGAGTAACTACAAACAACTGGACAGGAAATAAACACAACAAACTAGAGTCCATAAGAAAGGACTGCACTAAAGAAAACAGGAACCAGGCTGGACTAACCAAAATAAGAAACTAACACAAAATAAAAATGAAACTAGATTACTACTCTACTTTTTAATAAGTAAAGAATTATTTTCAGGGACAAAGAGAAACAGGAAAATGCCTTGTTAACTGATGCCATATCAACTGGGTAACATTTGAAAGCTGAGACAGAGCACTTCTGTTAGTGTTCTCAGTAATGGTGAGCAAAGTTGTTTTGTTGCAACAAATATATTGAAAACAATATAATGTTTTTCAAGAAGACAGCTGAACAAAACACAATTAGACAGAAAGTAAGAGCCTTCTGAGGGTGGAAAGTGCAGCTAGTTGTAGCTGCTGAAACATTCCAAGTTGAATTTTGGGTTTGGGCATATTCTTCTGTGTTTGTGTTTCATTTTTGTTAGTGGCTTGATCACTTTCCTTTACTCTTCAGGTCTTGCTATACCCATTCATTCCTTTGTATTAGTTTTTTTGTCTGCGTTTATGTGTTGCTCTTTGGTTTGGATTTTGTTTTCTTAGATTGGTGTTAAATCTTTCCCCTTTGACTTGTTTCTGTATGCGTCAATTCTTTTCCAATGCTCTTCTCTTGTTCCCTGTCTGCGTTCCATGTTCTGTTCTCGCTATGATAGCCTTGCAAGTTGTTTAATGTTTAGTTTACTTTTCTGCTAGATTAATTTCCTAGTCTCCTGTGTACGCTTCCTTGCTCCCTGTTCTCTCTCTCTTTCTATCCCTCTCTCTGTCGCTCTTTCTCAGTCTGCCTTTTGCTCTCTCCCTTCACACCTGCAATCAGTTAACTAATCAGCCCAGGTCCATTGTTTCAGCATTCAACCTCCCATTACTTAAGCACCTCTTTCTCAGTCCGTCCTTGCTAGTTTGTCCTGTTACTTCTCTGGTTCACCCTGTGTACTCCCCGTTTCATCCGAATTAGCTCTTTTTGTCATGGATTGATTTTTGTTCAGCCCTGGCTCCCTATAATTTTTGTAAAGTTGTTGTTTTTCATACGTTTTCATTGAATCTTTTAAATCCATTGCTTCCTAAGTCTTTCTGCAATTGAGAGAAACATCAGCCATCACTAAAACATGACAATGTGAAAGTTCAATTGCTGGTGAAAAACCTGCTTGACTAAAAAAAGAAAGTTGTGCCAAGGTTTTTTATTATTTCTTTAATTTATTTTTTTTACTGAAACCTGTACTGTTTACAGTTTACAGTAAATAATAGTATTACTATATCAGTGCCTTTATTGTTTTGTTAAAAGTGAGTTTTGGTGAGTTATTAGTATCCCTTCAAACACTTCACTTGTGCAATTCATTTCTGGGTCAGTCAAAATAAAAATACTAACTATAAACTGGTCTGTTGTAGTCCATGTTTCCTGTCCAAATGTAGCCTAAACATTGGAAATCTGGCTTGTTTAGCTTGTGTGAGCAACTTTTACACCTTTTCAACAATATTTCAATGTCAGTTGAAATATTGATACTGGTAATCATTGTGACAGCTCATAAACCTGAACAATGATTATTTGGTTGCTCCTGTAATGTTTTTTTTTCAAGAGTTTAAGTGTTGGATAATGTTGGAAAAAGTCAGTGATCATATTTCATAAATCAGGTTTAACATTTTGCTGTTACTTGCAGATTATTTCCCAGTTTATGTAAACTAAAAAATATTTAACACCTGCAAATCCTCCCTCTATCCTGTTTGGCCAGGATTTTCAAAAGTAACTAAAATACTTTTGGTGAAGATTTATTTGAAATTTTCATGGCAAATCAAACTATCCATCCATCCATTCACCAGGAGCCTCTGTTAATAGTCTTTGGGCGAGAGGCAGGATGCTTTCTGTCCAGGTCAACAATCTGTCACAGAGCTGTAAATGAAACTCAGTTAGCTACACTGTTCAATTTCTTCCTTTCCTGGTGACCCCGAAGAGTGGTCATTGACACTGAAAGCAAAAACTGTAGCTGATGTTACATTCCTACATCATTTGTCACATAATTTTTGTGATATGTGAAAACATCAACTGACTACGTAGACTCTGGTCAGCTAGAATTTGAAGCTTCAGCAGTCTTGGAGTGATCCAAATCAAGAGGACAGGCTTGGAGGCTGTGGTTCTGGTTCCATTTTGACATCAATTTTTAATAAATGCCTACAGGTAGCTGCGATGCGATGTGTCAGCACAGATGGATAAAAAGACAAACAAGTCTCTGCTGCGGATTTTGTTCCAGAATATTCAGTATTTTTCAGGATACAAGAAATTTTTGTGTTTTAAAGAGAAAAAAGCTGTGTAGGAATATTTCAGATGGGAATCTCAGAAAAAAGAGAGAAATCATATATATATATATATATATGAATAGTTTCACCCTATGTGCCCTTCTTAGCATTCTTACTTGGGCTTCTGTTCTCCTGTGCATCATGTCAACCTTTCCTTCCCTTTGCCTTTTTCCCCTGTTCTCTTGCCCTCATTTTCTCAGGCTTTCTCACATACTTTATCTTTATCTACGCATACTTGCTTTGTACCTGTTGCTTTTGTTTTCTCATTTCCTCCTTCACAGCTTTGCATCTCTCTGTTTCCTTTTCACCTCTGTTCTGTATTCCTGCAGCTCTGCCTGGAAGCATTGGTGATAACCTTGGATGAATATAGGAACACCTGCAGCGTTTTTGATGCTCTCGCCATCTCCTGCTTGCTTTTTTTCCTCAGTTTACAAATCCTCTATCTCCATATTCCCCATCTTCTGTATTTTTTTCTGTTGCTCTCTGAGAATCGCGTTGAATGTCTGTAGCTCTGTCACCATAGTCCTTTAAGATGCTTTAAGCTGCGCCTGAGGGGGCCTAGGCTTTACTTTGACTTTTTCTTTTGTGACCATTTATTTTTTTATTTTGTTGACTTGTATGTCTGCTGCCTTTTGTGATTTAAGAGACCTCTGTCCTGCTTTATCACACCTGTAATCAAGTAGCATGCTGGCCTTGAGCTCACGTTATAAATCTAGCCCTCTGTAGCACCTTCATGATTCAGCTCTGTTGGCAACCCTTGTAAAGATGAGTATAAGACCTCAAACAAACAGACCAGAGAAGAATGAAAAATCAAACTAACATGCACTTTTACCTCTTAAAAAACCAAATACCAGCTTTTCAAGTACTTTTGTTGTAAAAGTGATCAAACTTAATAAAATTTGCTATTCTGCTGTCAATACTTTGTACAGCTTTAGCATTTCAAAGACAGAAGCATCTTTGATCAGCGTTGTCTTTCTCTTCATGTCAGTGAATCCCACAAGTTTTAGAATTTGTGTCTGAGATGATCATTCAACAACATTTATCTGTTTTCTGCTGAACCATTTCTGTCTTGACTTGATCACATCATGTTAAAGAAAACCATGACAATGTATTTTAACTGATGAAGTTGTACTGATTAGACCTCTAGAATTTAATTTAATACATTCTGCTAGTTCAAAGAGTTCAAGACTGCCAATCCCTCATTCAAGGCCTTTAGAACATGAGCATTTATATATCATGACAAGTCCTTCACCATACTTCATGGTGAAGATAGTGTGCTTTTCCACCTACTTAACCTTTGTAGATGTCTAATACAGCTTTAGTGTAAAAAGTTAAAACTTAGTCTCATCTCGCCAGCGCACATGTTTCAGTTAAAGCTCCAGGAAAGCTTATCAAGCTATTTATGTTTGTGCTGGTAGGACAGAACAAACTTTTTTCCTGGCATGATTGCTAAACAGTTGTTTGCATGTAGTAAAGACTGTCAATCCCTCATTCAAGGTCTTATTCTCTAGAAGTGAATTTGATGAACTTATTGTGTAAAATAAGGTGTTATTTTTTATTTACTGAACCTTTATTTTAAAAGATAAAACCCCCTTGAAATTAAAAATCTTTTTTTTCAAGGGACTCCTGGCCAAGAGGCAGCAACAAATACAACAGAACTGTTCAGTTCCTGAAAATATAAAATCCAATTGTTATTTTCAATCATTTTTTTTTTTTCATTATTGTGTCTCTCTTATCATATTTATATCATAGCTCTACGTCCTTACTGTTGGGGAGAATCTGCTGCTATGGTAAACTTTACTAAGAAGAGCAGCTCTGTTCAGGATGTAGGTCTATGCAAGTGAGAAATCTGAAGAAAAAAAGATCTATTTTCAATGAATAAGTCCATTAATGTTTAAAAAGCTGAACTCTGATTTACAGCTATAAACCAGAGACAGCCAAAGTTTCAAGCGCATTATTTTCTTGGCAACAAGCGTTAAACTACTCCAAAAATCAGTGCCAGGAAATATTTTAGAATTTGTTCCAGATTCTGGAGTGAATGATATGATTGTCAAGTTAAGTAAAATGTGCCTTAAGTTGTTGTGGTGTTACAACTGGTGTTCACTCCTATTTGACATCAAAAGGAGTGAAAACTTTGTGCTTCTGTATGTCCAGAAATTTCCTCAAGAAATCTCTGTGATTCCCCTTCAACCTATTCTTTGTTGCCGCTGCTGCAATTGTACAGCAGCATCAGAGAAGACTCTCTGCACATTTCCAGCTCACACAAGCAGAGATGAATCCTTACTCTCGATGAATAAGAATCTACAGGAGTCTTATTTAGTAGTTTAAGTCAGTCTTTTTTTCAGAGCAGGGCTTTGACAATGTTTGAGGAATAAAAACAGCTCTGGTATCTGATTTTCAACTTGATGTTCAACCAAGCGAAACAAAGAGAGACTAAGTTTCTTGTGTTTCATATCTCCAGAAAATCTTCTGTTTTGCTATGCAGCTAAAGCATTGTAAAATATCTGGCTTGATTTTTTGTTCATTGGATGAAAAAAAAATGTTTCTTTTACAGGTAAATTTGAGTCATCAGGTCTGGATTTTATAATAAACACCATCCGCTTCACTTCGGCTATAGGATTAAGGATTCAATTGTGTGTCAGCTCTTTTATATTTCATTAAGCTTACATAAGATTTCTGGTTTACACAAGAGATTTTGGTTTCGACACCACAATTCACAGCATTTTGCATTTCAAATGCATTTAACTGATGCTTCTTGTCATCCAGTTTAAAACGTTTAAATAATTGATTTTCTCTTGGCCCGAGGGGGAAAGGGAACACAATAAAAAAATAAAAACACTTAAACAACCAGAAATTTTTTGAGGAGAGTCTCAGTTACACTAAAATATCTCCCACATTTCAAAGATTCTTGTTCATATTTATCAGCTCTTCGGTCTCAAAGTGTTTCTGTCACATCATATGAGCAAACAGGCATAAGTGTGAACTCGCAGACCCACACCTGTCTGCATGACTCAGATCTGGAACTGTGAATAATAGAAGAGCAGACTGAGGTCAGACTGTTCAAATGTGGGTGTGAGTGTATGAGGAAGTCTTTGTCTTATCATAAGAGAGAGGAAAAAAACCTATCAGCCAAAAGAACTGGGTCAAGACACTGACATCATTGGGAGGTGGGGGGGGAGGGGGGGCGCACTGGGTAATGTATAAATATATTTTTTAACCAATATTAGATTAAGTGTCCTTGCATCTCCATGGAAGGCAGTTTTTAACCACAAGCGCTCTCGCGTGAAATAAAATGACAAATCTTTGCTTCCATCTAGTGGTTATAATGTGTCATTGCAGGTGACTGGTGCAATTCAGCCCCTCGCCCACAAACTGAACCTTGTGAACTACAATGAACTTAAAACTACATGAAGATATATTATTACTCAAAAATTAACCATTGTCACAAATTCTCAATATAAAAAGTTAATAATTCACTGCATGCATTAAACTAACAAAATGTGGAGATTTCTGTATACTCCGTATTTAAAATTAATTTAAAACCATGAATTGATATGTTGATGAAAAAAATGAAAGTGATAATGAAGAAATAATCAAATAAATTTTTGACAAAACATGATTACTTACTATGGATTACCAGAAAAAAGTTCAAAGTAAAAGACTTAAATAAAAACACAAATAATTTCAACCTGCATGCTACTCAACTAAGGAAGAATGAATACAAATAAACAAAGAATACAAAGTACGAAACTGATCAAAGCCCAAGAATTACCAGCAGCTCACTGGTTTCCTAAGATGGTTTTTGCCCAGCTGTGACCTAAGAGTGTAAAATTGAAAATGATATATAGTCAGTTGGGCTGCACAGTGGCGCAGTTGGTAGAGCCTTGCAGCAAGAAAGTTCTGGGTTCGATTCCCAGTCCATGATCTTTCTGTATGGAGTTTGCATGTTCTCCCTGTGCATGTGTGGGTTCTCTCCAGGTACTCTGGCTTCCTCCCACAGGAAGTGGCTGTCAGGTTAATTGGCCTCTCCAAATTGTCCATTGTGTGTGTGTACGGTTGTTTGTCCTGTCTGTCTCTGTGTTGCCCTGGTGACCCCGCCTCTCACCCGGAACGTGGCTGGAGATAGGCATCAGCACCCCTCCCGACCCTGCTGGGACAAGGGTAATGAAAATGGATGGATGTAGTCAGTTTTTGCAACACAGTCGCTTGCCATTTGGAAGAGGTCACTACTAGAAGTATGGATGTATTAACACAACAGAATAATCTTAATTAAAATTAGAACCATTAAAATGTGGTGGAATTCATTCTGATTTAAAAGGCACAAAAGGTAAATATCTGCTTTTAAGGGGAATTTGAAAGTGTCTGATGTTGGAGAGGTCTTGATGTGAAAAGGCAATTTGTTCCATATTTTTGCAGCAGCAGCAGCAAAGGTCCGGTCTCCCCTGGGTTTTAACCTTGACCTCAGAACAGACAGCCAGGAGTGCTCTCTTCACTGATCTGTGATCTTGAAAGAGTGTGAACACATAGAAGATCAAAGACGACCCAGGGTGATAGCTTATCTAAAGCCTTTATCAGGAATAAAATCCTAAAATCATTTTAAAGACTGAGTTGTGCGTATCAGTTAGTAGTCGTTTTGCAGAGCTTTGAATAAACTACAACCAGTTTACAAAAAAAAAGAAAACATGACACCTCAATATAGGCTATTATAATGGTCAGGTTCACATAGAGTGAAGGCAGGAATAACTCTTTCACAATCTCTGAAACGGAGGAATCACTTCACTTTGTGAATTGTAAGAGATGAAATGAAACAGCTTTTATTGCAACATCCAAATCTGTCCTTCTTCTCCTTTTCAGTAATCATCAAAGAAAAAACAAATTAAGGACGTCAGTATTCTTTTAACAAAAAAAACAGCAAAACAGAGAAGTAGTATTACTTCTTACAGTCTAAGATCTCTGCTGTTTCACTCTGACTGTATACGTTCATATGGTTCGATCAGTATCACTAAGAACCTTTGCTGTTGTAATCAAATGGGTCTCAGCAGAGAAGCTTCCAGCTTTATTTTAATTCGATCATTGTGCAGAACATACAGACAGAAACAGATGGGTTGTCAACAAAGTGAATGTAAGAAATAAAATGAAGTGATATTTGTGAATTTTATTGCATTTACAATGGCAACATTACAGTCATATAAACACAGATGCTTAACTCATTCACACTAATTTGACCTGTTTATTGCTCTTACTTCTTTACACCCCTGAACATGCAACTTGGAATAAAGACATTACAGTTTCCAGGTATAATTTGAGGCTGCAAACCATACTGGTAAGACTGGGAAGCTTGGAGCCTGAGGTTGTTGTTTTTTTTATACAATAGGAATACACCGTAATAGGTTTTTGAATAAATCATAGAACCTGACAAGAGAAGGTGTTTTTTATGAGGTTGAGTTTATGAAGGTGTGCTGAGGTACATCTGCAGAGCAGGAGTAAAGATTAAAATAGTTCCCAGGATTGACACTGTGAGGAAGGCCCACAGGAAAATCCTGTCCAACACCTGAGCCACGAATTTCCAGTCCTGAACAACCTGCAGACACAAACACACACAAAGAAAAAGAGACATATAATTTAGTTCCCAAATATCATATTTCTTTGCATAAACAACACTCAGTCTGGACTTTACAACTATTTAGACTGGAGGTTGAAGCTCAAATGTAGCTTCTTTTTAATGCGTGGAGCCACATTCCCTGCTGTCTGCCTGCCTCTGCACCTCTCTTATGAAGTGCTCCTTCCTGATGTGACGGCTGATGTAGCGAACAGAGCTTGTAGCTTTCTCCAGCATTGCCAACCACGCTTGGTTCTCATCCTCCTTCCCTCCGAAGGCTCCTCTCTGCTGGTTGCCACCGTGACCGGGAACAGCCCTCCTCCCCGCGCCTCTGCGGGGCTTCAGCTCCGGGCTTCGCATCTCGATGTCTGGGAAGTGATATCTGAAGGGGAATGGCAACAATTATAGTCATTATTTTAGTGGGTTTAGAGAATCTACACTATTGCTGCGACATGAAACTAACACAGGATGTTATTTAACTTTTCATTTCAAAAGCTGTGACTTTTCAGGTACATTTATAGATAAAAAGTTAAGTATTTCAGTTTTATTTTCACTATGTTCTACTTGTCAGAAAATTGCATCATGTTACACTTTAAAAATTATGTAGCTTTATGTTATTAAAGCTACAGTTTAATCAGTAATACTTTTATAACAAATTTATGTCAGATCATGATTTCTTGGTTAATGTCAAGTTGTCATAACAAAGACATTTTAAATAATGTCAACTTTGTATTAAAAGTGCCATAATTTACCGAATGACACTTTATGACAACAGTCATAAATAGTCATGAAGACTTATTCATGTTCATGACAGGTGTTATGTCATGTTTGTGACGGTCTCATGACAGTCTTATTCACAATCCGTTAAATAAATGTTACCAACCATTTGATCAATTGTTTTAACAAAAAAAAATCAAGTTAAGATGTTTGGGTAGAAAGCTAATTATTGTAATTCATAAATCATTTTTCAAATACTTTAACATGTCAATTATGTTAAAGTATTTTATTGTTCAGACATTAATATTTTTTAATAACAAAATTAGGGAACATAGTGAGGAAATGCTAATATTTTTCAATAGCCTAAACCATTTTGTTTTTCCATACTTAGCTATACCTGAAAAATGATAAATTAATTCTATATGTTCCTAAATTTGTTTCACACTGTGTAGGAACCCTGCTAATAGAAAAAAATAACTCTTGTATGGAAGAACTACCTTTACCCAATCCAGTTATTTTTTTTTATAATTTACATCAATTGTAAGAATTTCTCTTGATTTATGTAGTAACAAAAAGTCTGCCTTTGACATTTCTGGTCTACAATGTCATGTTCAAAGAGTTATTTTACTATTTAGTGTAAAGACAACAAGAGAATAAAGTACAGTCTATTTAAGTTTACCTATCAGTGTGGCCCCTCATGCAGAGCAGCTTGGGCAGTCTCTGAAGAAACAGGCTCTTTACCCAGGGGGCCATGGGGTGATAGGTGGCAGAGGAGCGATGGTGAACATTAATCACAAAAACTGTAACAATGATTGAAAAGGTGACGAAGATCATGATGAAGAGGAGGTACTCTCCGATAAGAGGGATCACCTGTTGAAGCAGAAAATGTAAAATTGGTTCAAACATAAATAAATAAATATGTTTATGTCGTGAATTGTGGGTGAGTGGTGGTGAGAACGAACGCTGAGGACCCAGGTAGTAGTGAAATGATGAGCTCAGCAGTCCTACAAGCAGGCAACACAGCGGACGGGAAGCAAGGCTTAATACTGGTAGCAGCTACTCAAAACGAGACTGTAAGTGAGAGTCGACACAGGACTACACAGTTCTACTGTGACGACGTGACAAGACACGACAAGACACAGAGACAACAGGTGGACTTAAATACACAGGGAGACAATCAAAGGGCAACAAAGAACAGGTGTAACTAATCAATGGGTAGACGGGACAACACAGAACACAGATCTAAATAAACACAGAGAAACTCAAATTAACACAGAGAAAACCCAAATCCTGACAGTTTACACATGCCAAGCAGTCCAGAGAATTAGAAGCAGTAAATTATTATTATTTACTGTTACTATTATTTGTTATTCAATTTGCAGTTTATGCTTTATGTTTTAAAAAAAAAATGTCTAGGAACTTTTAATTATAATTCATGACTTTGTGTTTTCCCGGGTTTTAAGTGAGGTGTGACATAGAGGCCTGTTTCCTTCGGTCATTCTTTAAAATTAGAAAGTCAAGAGAACATGGTATTCACCTAAGGTGTTCTGTTTTGCAAGAATTTAGAAAAGACTAAAAAAGGATGGCTACATTCCTTATCTTGCCTAAATCTGCAGTCAGAACAATAATGTGGAACGTGCTATGTATTAGAGCAAGTTTTGTTTATTTCTCACATCCTTCATCTATCAATTGTTTTAAAAAAAGTGAACATATCTTCTCTCCTTTTCAGATTGTGGAATTCATGCATATTAATTTACTCAGTTTGATCATTTCCACCTCCAAATGCAAAAATTACTGAAACTCATTCTATCTTGAAAACATGCACACAGAAATATAGTTTTCAGAGCTCATTCAATGTTTTCTTGGTAGCTCAAGACTAACATGAAAAGCAAAATACATCTTTTTTGTCAAACCTAAACTAATAATTCTACATATATTTAAAAATTGTAAAACAAAATTTGCAGTTAACTCTATCTGTGGAAAAAAAAATAAAAAATTTGTTTTGTTTTTATGAGCAAGTTTGAAACATTTTGTTTTAACTGAATGTATGATCACACTGTTTTATAGTTTATAATGTAAAAAAAAGAGTAATTATCCCATTTAAACAGCAACTTTCAAAGGAAATGACAAAGGTTTTATTTACTGAAAACATACCAACTTAACACTTCTATCTCATCTCTCCCTTTCAAGCATTCAGGAAAAAAATACTGCAGCTTTAAAAACACAATAATGCCGATTGTTGTGTTTTTCCTTTTTTGGAATGTTGGAGGAGAGGAGAGAAGTTGTTTTTTCCTATGATCTGTTTACTTAATAAGGGCATTCAGCATTTTTAGACAAGCAGCAGGACTGAGCAACCAAAACGGCACACTAAATTTCAAACTGTAGAAAATGAGAGAGAATAGTTTCCTGTACAAACCTTTGAAGATGAAGGGATGATTTCTTCTATGACCAAAAGGAATACAGTGAGTGACACCAGCACTGATGTGGAAAGGGACAGCTTTTCTCCCTCATCTGATGGCAAGTAGAAGACCAGCACAGTTAGAAAGGACAGGCCGAGGCACGGGATGATGAGGAAGAGAGTGTAGAACAGGGGCAGCCTCTTGAGGATGAAGGAGTAGGTGATAAATGGATACCAGTACACTCCATCCCTCCTGCTTCCTTTCATTCCCGTGGCGTTGAGGATCTCCCATTCACCATTGTCAAAGAAGTCTTTGCGATCGACATGGTGGTCCACCAGGACCAGGTCCACCATGTGCCCATCGTAGGTCCATGAGCCGAACTTCATGGAGCAGTTCTGCCGGTCAAAGGGGAAGAAGGTGACATCCATGGTGCAGGAGGATTTATAACTGGCAGGGGGAGTCCATGTTATAGTGCCATCCCAGCGCACTATGGCTTTAGTCATCAAGGAACCTTCAAAACGACCGTCAGCACTTAGAGAATATGAAAAATAGACATAATTGTTTCAATTGCATTGATTATGCATAGGTCTAAATGAGCTTTTGTCTGCTAACAGATGGATTCACGATATAATTGCGCTGAGACAAAAATGTAAAATAAACATATGCAATATGACCTCAGCACTTTGCTTCAAATAGCATTGAAAAATATTCATACATATCACACATATTGTAAGCATGATATGTATACATTTTTATTTTGAAAGCTAGACCTAAGCTATTGAGAATTGGGAAAGAACATCCGTGAAACTTAACTGTTTAATTAGACATGCTATGTACTTCAGTGAATGGGGTCTGCAAACCTGACGCTCTTAGCTGGACTACTCATGCTTTCAAAACAGAGTTTCTTTATTAAAAGTGATTGGTGATGCCCTTTCATGTTCCAAACAATGACCATCCTTGTTTTTTCATTTCCAGAAATCTTTCTAAACAGTCAAGCTTTTCTTTTTTAAAGTAAATAAAAAGTGTAGAGGCCTTCGGTCAGCAAGCTGACAGGCAGTGTGCAGTAATGAGGGGGAGGAAGGAAAGTAGGGGGCAACATTATTCATCTCACTCTATCCCTCTCTGCTCCATACAGCCAAAGTAAACTTGAGTCAATTCCTCTGGCATCCCAAGCCGTAAAAACAGCACGACTGAATAAATAACTGGACATACCTTCACATCAGCCCATGCCCAGAAGGATCGAATCACACTCTAATGCTCTAATGCTTTAA
Source organism: Girardinus metallicus (assembly GCA_903067095.1). Taxonomy (NCBI): domain Eukaryota; kingdom Metazoa; phylum Chordata; class Actinopteri; order Cyprinodontiformes; family Poeciliidae; genus Girardinus; species Girardinus metallicus. The sequence goes on from CAEGAE010037703.1 coordinate 21,884, forward strand.
TCTTGCAATTGTGCAGAATCCAGTAGAACTTACTTTTCATAGAGAACAATGTCAGGTAGCCATATCGTCTCTGAAGGGACTCTGATTGACGTAATGCCCCCGTAGTCCTCCGGGTTCCACCTCAGCTTCACATCAGTCCACTCCTATTGAAATACACAATGCAATGATCAATATGACACATTCAGACTACTTCAGTCAAAGGAGTTGATGAAGGACAAATTTAAATTGAGTATTTGGATTTTCATTCCAGCAATTAAAAAAAAAAAAAAAACACAATAAAAATTTAATTATATTTTGGCTGGCAAGAGTAATTGTAAAAAAAATTAAAAAAGATGAATGAAAATTTGCAAAAACATAAAACTGGCAAATGTTCAAGTTCATTTGTTGTCTGTGGTTAAAAATAATTACTTGTCAAATTGTCATAAATTCTCCACTATGTGGATGAAAACTGTCATTCACGTGACAGCGCACCCATCATTTAAAGACCCTCCCGAATTGGCAATCTGATTTCTGTTGAAATATGAAGCAATACATACAAATTATGTTTACAAGCAGAGCATGGTTTTAATTAAAGTGTTAGGGAGAGCAAAAGCTGAGATGGATTACCAATTGCATGTATGTGAAACTAAGCTCTGAAATATACTCTATGTATTTATTTTTTTTACCTCTAAGTGAGAATATATAAATATTCACAAATGACTGAAGATACAAGTGTTTATGTTATGTGACATGGATCATTTATGCCAGGGAGTTTCTATTTAAAGGGGAAAAAATAACAGCCTGGAGAGTAAAAAAAAAAGAGTAGACCGTTTACCATACTTGTGGTCATACATTACATTAATTGTAAATGAAGACTCTGAAGATTTTTTTGTTAAGATTTACCCCTGTTGTACCCTTGAAATGCTCCATGTACCACTCTGGAGCTTACTACTTAGACCTTCCATCACTATCAGTCAAATTAGCCTGCATGTGTCTGAGGTCATCTAAGTGATGTTAACAAGACAGTTTTGTTTCCTTTCAAGCAGAAGTAAGCAACATGCCTTTTGATTCAACTGCTTCAAATCAGAAACTAAATTCAGAGTTGTGTTTATACCACAAATAGTTGTGACCCCTTTTTTCTTGTGAGTTTAAAAGGAGAATGGTTGAATATTATTTTCTCAGTGACAAAGACAGTCAGTGGGGAGTTGGTGCTCACTGCTTGTGTTGAGATTAGGAAGATCAAGGTGTGTTTGCTGTCAGTCTCACATTGGGTGAAGCCCAGAATATACTTTGATATTCTCTATTCCTTTAGCTGGAGGCTTCCTTTAGTTTCACCAAACCAGGAAATATGATGAAGTTACATTTTCACAAATTTGGACTCTTTCTAAAAGCAGTTGTAAGGAATAGAAAATGCACACAGTCTTAATAGAGAAATACAGTTTGGGCCTCATAACACAGAAGTTGCTCCAGATTAGTTTCTAGCCCATGTGGTGAACGTGACTTTGGCTCTGTGTGTGATGAGTTCTACCAATAATCAAACTCACTGAATCAGTGCTTGGTAATAAGCTATAGATCTGCTGTGAAATGTTGCTTAGCATGATGATTGGTCATTTCTGTCATGGCATAATTTACGTCCTGGTAATGTGAACTAAAAACTCCAGCAGGGTTTATACAGGTGAATCCCCTTACTTATGATTCACTGTAGGGTCAGTAACTTCTTGTACTATTATCGTAATCACCATTTTCAGTTCAGCTAAAAAAACACATAAATGTAATTAAAGACCTAACTTTAATAATAATTTTTGTGAAACATATTATTGAAAAAGGTCAATCAAGTTCTCATCATCACCTGCCAGAGCCACACATTTGTAGTCATCAGCTGGTTCTTTTCGTCCTGCAAGAAAAAAACAAGAAAAAAGGAGCCCAATTAGAGATGAATAAAGCTGCTTACTGAAAACGATAAGACAGGCTAATGAGGAGCAAACTAGAAGCTGGAATAAAGTGAAGTTTATTGAAGGAGCTAATAAGCCTAGAAGTAACTAATTTATGTCCTTGTTTTGCTTTAACCTCAGAAAGTACAGTAAATGTCTACTGAGTGGTGTATCTATCCCGACAGCATTTATGTCTGACATGAAGATCACAATGCACTTGACATGCCTTAAGACAAAAATATTCATAATCTTAAGAGGCAACTGAAACTCTTGGTCTGAGAAGGTTATTGGCTGTCTCTTTAGTGATGCAACCTTAGTAATGGTTTGCTGACATGTCCTATACCAGTTACCCTGCTGTCTTGAATGTACTCTTACTTTCTTTTAAAATTAATGCAATTACAGATAAAATTTGTGTTTTTCTTTTTTTTTTATTACATTTCTGAAAGCCAGTATGTCTGGCTCTGTGCTTTAGGTTCTGTTTGTCTCTCTTTGTTAGTCTCCCACCCCGCAGCTTGTTAAGACAGAGGGCTGGCATTCCCGAGTCATTTTCCGTTCGAGGTTGCCTTTGAATTTGATTAAACTTGAATTGAAGTGGCAATAAATCAAGGTGAAAAACAGATTAAATTGAGCTTGGATTTGATTGTGGTCTGTTTACATATTTTTTCTCCAATCTGCTTCAAGACAAATTTTGCAGTGAAACAAAGACGTCTGAATAAATTTAATTTACCCAAATTACACTGACAAAAACAGTTTTTAGTGAGAATACAACATACAACATTTTAGGATGGGATTTGAGTAGTTTCTAATTTTATCCACAGCCTGAGTGATTTTACATAGCAAGTGTAAACAATGTGTTCTTCCTCTGCCATCTACCAAAATTATATGTTCTGCAAATATAAATGAGAAAGCAGTTCAAATTTGGATCTGATAAAGGATCATGGCATAAAAGAAAATTGAAAATGTTCAGTACTTGGCCCAGTTGTTTTTCATTCATCTTCGTCAGTAAGTTGTTTCATTTGTTCAAAGATAAAAGAAAGATATGAACCAACTTGCAGAACTGGAGTTAAATATAACACTGACACTAATAAATTTAACAAAGAAAATATTAACAGTTAAATTTAGGACACCCAAGGTGATGTTTTCTTTTGCTTACCAGTTGCTGTGAAATAATGATTTGACTACAAATTGTCTACAGACTGCTTAAGAAGATCCTTGATGCTTTAACATTGACAGAAGAGACCTACAGATACCGGTTTCGAAGCACCAATGTACCAGTGGGAGAAGAATGGACTGATGGGAAAGCTGCCATTTTGATTCAATTGTGCTGTGATGGAGGCCTAATAAATCACCTTTGTGTGCTGTACAGCTAAGTTTGATGAGTTTTTCCTTCCACGCCACACCTCTCAGTGCTACAAACATTTAACTTCAGAAGCTCTTAAGTCCTGTTTTCAAGTTGGACTTGACTTGTCCGGATGGTCATTGAATTTTGGTGCTTTTTTATTATGGTAGTCATGTCAGAAATATTTTCATCTGCTGAATCTACCACTAAGTCAATCTTGCTGCAGCGTCACATAAGAACAGAGCGTCTCCAGAGTTCAATTAATCTTCCTGAGGGTCTTCTAGTGTCACTCAGCAGCTGATCACAAACTGAGATCACAGTCATCATTAGTGGTCTTTATTTTTAAAAAAGTCTGTTCAAAGTAGCCTAGAAATGCTGATTGTTGGAGCAAAGGTTCACCATAGAGCAATAAAATTTATATTGCTTGGACAGGGCAATATATCTTCATAAAAGTTAAATGCCTCGCACTGTCCGATGTGAATAAAGCCTGGTATTGATTTTAAATGTCCTCACCACATCAACCAGCTGTGAGATCTTTAGTCCAAAGCGTACAGTGATGGTGTCATTGGCATGACCGACGGGCCGCACCCACTTCTGATAACCTTTGAAGAGATTTCTCAGCAGGGAATCTTCCATCTCAGCCAGAGACACAAAGTCCTCCTGGACTGTAAAAGACGAGAAAGACGAACACAAAGGAAAACAAGAAATATGATAATGCTTAGCTCAAATCTCAAAGCTATGTCAGAATCAGCTGGGTTTTTAGCGTTTCAAAAATTTTGGTGTTGACTGCTAAAAACAGAGTACGTCTTTGAAGTATCGTCATAAAACTAGAGGTGGAAATATGAACACTGAATTGTCAAAAGGTTTGCCTAAACTTTCAGCAGATTTAAAAGAAATGCGTTGAACAACATAACTGGAGATTAATTGCTAAAAATGGAAGAAGACTCAAACACGATGCAACCAGAAACCACTTCTTCTCCAGGGTTCTTGTATTCAGAACAGGAATGCCCAGAAGAAACAAAGTGTTTAGAGCTCAGAGTCATTGCAAAAGTAAGGTTGGTTGAAACACAATCACCACTGAACAAATAAGTTGTAACTTCAAGACAAGATCGAGAATATCTAAAGACAAATCTTTTAAAGGTCTTTTTGCCTGTCTTGACAGACCACATGGATAGCCGGATCAGTAATGGGCTCAAAGCTGCACTTTAACTAAGATGCCAGGTTTGACATGTGATGGTATTATCAACAATGAGCGAGTTGGGACTTCTCAGGTAGAAGATAGGCTCATAGTCAACTCTCAAATGTACTGCTGGATTTTAGAAGACACTTCCTTTAAAAAGGAAGAAAACAGTTTGCATATTCCACGTATTTTTAAGCAGGACAGTTCTCCATTTGGTAGTAAAAATAATGACATGACTTCATTTCCTCACCTGACCTCTAGTTACTGAAGATCTTTAAGGTTTGTTAAAGAAGATTTAAAAACAAACAACATCATGAAGACCAATGAATACACCAGACAAGTTTGGGAGAAACGTTCACTCCACAAATTTGGCCTTCATAGAATAGTGGTCAACATCAGGCCGCAGCTGAAAGAAGGCTTGTGTGCATTTTGCCACAAGCCATAAAGGAGACACTCAAAACGTGTAGCAGAAGATCCCCATCGTCAGAAAAAGGCCAAACTGAACTTTTGCAAAACAACATGAGTGATGGAAGAGCAGCAAACATTAATTAACATAACCAGCTCTTTATTTGCCTTCACAAGTAAGTGGGAGGATATGAGGTCATGTCCTTAGAATGAGCCAGGCAACACATAGACATAAACACACACATGAACACCCCCCCCACACACACACCCCCACATTAACAATCAACATCAGACTCATGGCTGTTCACGGCCAAACGAATGTGTCCAAGTTCCCGAGAGCGGCAAAATGATCACGCTGACACAATCACCTCAGACAGATCCATCGCCAGGGGAGAAAAAAGGAGCTCAGAGCATTCGGTGCAGTCAGCCACAAGACATGACTGTCAGAGTAAAAAGTGACACCCGCGCACTGTTGGGAAGACGAGCACGGAGGCCGCAGCGCTCTCGCTTCACTGGCCACCATTCATTTGCAAACAGCTGCGAGAGTTCAGATCCCAGAGGTGGGCACTAACAGAGAGCACCCTGGGTAAATATAATGAAGCATTCTGTAATTCTGCTTAGGGCAATTTCACTGATCAGCTGAAAGTAGGTAAAATATGTAGGTGTCAAATGGAAACTGAGGACACCATTTATCTGCAATTTTTCACTTAATGTTTTTTTTTTTTCAGTGAATAATTCATAAAGTGTTTTATGTTTTTAACTTACATAGACTAGGCCTGACAGATAGTTTAATAGTGAAACAAAAAAAAAAAAATCTCATTACGCAGAATTCAGATAAAAATGGCAGCGGCATTCGCCGGTCGCTCGGAGCAGTATCTGGCATTTGAACATGAGCCACACACAAGAGCCTTCAATGCTAACGCAGTGGCTTTATGAGCTGGAAGCTTGGGGCATTTGTCCACATAAGGAAGTGATGTTTGGCACAGTCTGTGGTGCAGCGTTACAGCAGAGGCCAATGGAAAGGAGGGGGGGGGATATTTAATTCAACAGCCTTTCAAATAAGGGCAATGCATCAGAGGAGTGGTGAGAGCTGATAAGGGAGGGGGGGAGGTGAGACAGACTGACCCAGAGCAATTCCCTCCAGCATCGGAGAGAAACAGGAAGACGGGGAAGGAGAGAAGCTGAAAGAAACATTAACTGGGGCAAGAGGAAGGAGAACAGACAGCAAAACTGATAGTAATTCCTCTATCGTTGCATTTGAACACAAACTTTTTTTTTTCACTTTATGAGCCAAATCCTTCAGCAGAAAAAAAAAAAAAAAAAGCATTAGGGGCTCAGGTGCTGGGACCAAGGTGTCTTTGGGCAAACCACTGAGCTCTGAAGCCTAATCTCAGACACGCGGTATAAAACCTGAATGGCTCCATCAATCTGTCGAGCAGAGGGATTCAGTGATTTAGGTCTGCTTTCCATATACCTTATAGCAGATAAAGGTGTCAATGACATGTTGAATCCCCTCCCCCAGGTTTCTTTATGACACAGTCAATCATATATTCAGACTAAAATTCTAACAATATCAAACTTGACAAATTTTAAAGACCTCTTTTGAAAAAGCGGAATGTGAAATGCTGCAGACAAACGAACAGACAAATGGCACTCAAAGCAGCGGTAGGTTAATTAGAAATATAATCAGTAACATATGAGATCATTAAACTCATTAACATAATTACCAAACTTTCAAGCTTTTACCTAAGACAACCAGCTGCATGTAGATGTCTGTTGTTCTGAAAATTATGCAAAGTGAATGAGAGAAATCTGTTCTGAAGAAAAGGAAGCTTTTCAACAGCTGCTCAGAAGTTAACTTGAAAAAAATTATTACAATTATTTTAAAGTGGTAAAATAAATGAATTCTCCAAATGGGGCTTTTTTTAAATAACCTTGTGTTGAATAAGGCATGAATGGGTAGATTTGTTGGTAGGTTCAATCTATATTGTCCACAATAACATATGGACGTAATATGAACTGTGGATACATACATGGGAGCAAACTTTGGGTTTAAGGACTTTATAACAAAAAGAATGAAAAATGTGCAAATAGTTCCAGTCAGAGGTTTATATACATTCATACATTAAAAAGTAGATCTAAATGAATGACTGAAAATTTATTGTGGAGTTTCTGAAATCCTGACAGCATAAAAATGAAACAAAATCCCAAGTACAGTCATTAAAAAAATAGTTGACCCTACAACAGACTGTGTGATTGTATGTAAAATTATATTAATGTGTCAAATATTTCTATTTGACAAAAAATGTTATATAGGTGTGAATAATTAACTCATTTACAAAACTCTGAATAACTACATTACTTTTTACTTCATATCTTATCAGTAATTTTACCCAATTTCCCCTCATTTGATGGTGACACTGTGGGGTGGTGACTGACACTTGGTAATTTTTTTATTTTATAATACAATGATGTATAGTCACTAAACACAAAATATAAATTTATGCCTGTGATGAGTGTATGTAAACTTTTGATCAGCATTGAACTTGTGCATATTATACAGTAAGTCCCAGATATCCTTATATGTGTTCCTGTACATTTCCCCAGAGATTTAGCAAGACATTAAAATCAGCAAGTGTCTCAATGAAGATAATTTAAATTACAAATTTTAGTTTTGATATCAGAAGTAAACAATCTAATGTTTGCCAAGTTCAAATAATTATTCAGATGAATGTAATTACCTATTAGATGACAGTGAAACATAAATGAAACATCTGTGTTAAAAAAAATCTAAGTACACTCCATTGTTTTAGCAGCCGCAACTGGATCTCTGCCAATTATTCTTTACGTAAACAAAACAAAATAATCCTCAAGAAAAAATAAAACGCTCATGGACCCTTTATCGTCCGTTTTCAAGATCATATTGCTTCCTGTTCAGTGTGTGGAGCATGCAAAGTAAAAATACAGGCTGTGTTTCTTCCAGTTGCATCAGATTCACACAGAGTTTGCAAAGAGCTAAAATTGGGTTTTCATACACTTTTCTTTCTATACGAAAATACAGCAAGCAGCTTTGTTTCAGGACCCTCGTAAACAAAAACACGGTAGTCCCATTAGTCCCAGGTCTGCATTCCTCTATAAGAGCCAGCTCTTTCCATTAGGTCGAGGCAGATAGCAGCGAATGCGTGCGTGTGCACGGCTGAGATATAGAGGAGGGTATTGATTACAATGTGCACTGTGATGGTTGGGGGGATGGAGGCTGAATCTCTGTTGGAAAATTATGATGCATTAAAGCATGACTGTCTGTATCCACTTCCTGCATGAAAGCCCTCAGCAGGAGTATAAGAGAGATTTGGCAGCGTCTGTGAGGGACAAGGCTTCGTTGCTGAATGACAGGTGCAGGAGAGGCCCAGCATGCACAAGTGCACCCTGCCTGCTTCTCAATCTGAAACACCCCATGTGGGGACACAGTAGCATGATCACCTTGACACTGCCACATCTGTTACAAGTGGAAACACAATGGGAAGTGCCACCGAGAGGGGTAAAAGAGAACAGCTTTCATTTTATACATCAAGAGGTATAAAAGTAGATCAGCTTTGGGTTTTAATCTTTTTTGAAAGCAGGACTGAACCTTTTGAGAATCAAAAGTCTGGACATTATGGGCTGAGACAAAGACTAAGTTTTATCTGACTGATGTTAGAGGCAGGAAGCATCTCACTGAAGTTATTTAGGCCAATGGCAACAATAACTATTAGTCGTAGGGTGTACTATTTTTTTTTAAGTTAAAATAAAGATCTTTGCTGTTATCTTCAGTGCCCATAAAACAAGGTGGTTACCCGCCATTCAATCATGTTTTTTCCAGATACAAATAAAAAAGTAAACATCCTTTTGCAATAAGAACTTAATATTTATGATGTGTCCAAACTAATTACCATGACTGTATGACCGCATATCTACTGTTCAGCCAGGCTTAACGAAGCTGGACATTTTTCATGACAGGAATAGTTTTTGGGAACGACCTTTGATCCCTGATGAGAACAAGGCAAAAGTGTCGAAAGAACACAAACAGATGACAAAAGCTGACATGTACTGAAGGCAGGCGAATTTCAGTCAAATCTAAATTAGCTAATGAGATTTGATCTTCTTGAACAGACATAGAGGTCACATCTGATCGAGATTCTTCACAGAGTCCGTAGCTAGACGCTCTTAGACTAATGCAAAAAATGTCAACACCAGGACAAAGAGAAAAGATGAGCAGCAACATATTATATTTGATTATAAAATTGACTGTAAACAAGACTAAACCTAAATTACTAAGAAAGTTTAATATCTGGTAATAAAAGAAAAGGCACATTAATATCTTCCCAAAGACACATCCCTATTTGCAGTTTTCTATATGACATTTCTTTTTAAAAATATATAAAATCTATCTCAGTTTAGTTTATCACACAAGCAAGCTTTCCTTCCTAAAGCAGAGAAATCCGCCTCTCTATACTTTCCATAACAAAGATTTTGAGAAATGGATCTCTTTATTGTATGAGGGATTTAATTTCCCTCCGTAGTTCCTGCGCTTATTACATACTTTATTGTTTCCGTACTGTTCTCCTCACAGCTCATCATGTGTCACGCGTCCCAAGGGGGGCGCTGCGCACTCACTCTTTAATAAATGATGAATGCGCTCCTGTTCACTGACCCCAGCAGTTTGTCCCGCTCGATTATAAAGTATAATTTCCAAAGGAAATTATAAAACGACCGCCAAGTAATAAACCCTGTCGTTAAATAGTGCGCAGTGGACAGAACTCTCCAATTAGGCTTAATAATGAGGCTGACGTGACGTTTTGCGCTTGTTGTCGCACAAAACGACTCCAAGTCCTTTTCTGCACCGTGCCTGGTGTAAATGTCATATCGCACCATTACCGGTTTACATCAAGACGCGCTCCCCAGATTCCTCACCTTGCGCAGCAGCCTCTCCAAGAGCCAAAGAGAACCACAGCACCGCAGCTGCAAACTTCATGCTTTGTCCCATCTTCAACAATGGATCGGAATGTTCTACCGTTCTGCGTCTCCTCAGCAGCCATGTGGGACCCACAAGTGAATCCCGCTTTAAATGATAAATGATGAAGGACGGCAGCTTGTTGGTGGCTTTTGCACAGCGCGCCCCACCTTCCTGCTGTGCAGAGCAGCGCGGCTGGTGTTGGTCCGTCCTTTCCATTCTGCGTTGCCCGCTGTGCTTCTCTGCAGCTTCTTCTGCGTGAGTCCAGGCAGCTTGGAGCTCCGGAGCCGATCGAGCCGACGGGCTGGAGGCGGGACAGACCAGTCACAGGGTGTGGAGGGAGGACACGTCTGATATCCCCCACATCCAGGGGGGATTGCTTTCATCAACATGTAAAGAAATGAAACAAGTTGGAGCTAAATTTAATGCGAACACTTTGAAAGTAAAGTTTTAAGTAACTGATTTATTAGTTACACGGTGAACCTTCATTTTAATTTATTTTGCCTGGTTTCCTTTAATAAATTACGATGGACCCATTGTGGGAACATCATACAAAATTATAGAGGTGCACCAATTGCGGTTTTCTGGCCGATCGCCGATTCACAATCTTTAAAAACCTTGACCTGCCAATTCCAATTTTTTGGTTGATACCTTTTTTTTTTTGTCTGAAATGTCGATAAAATATAGCAAGAAAGTCACAGAGTTGGTGACAGTGGTTGGTGACTGCAAATGTGCAAACATGACCCGGTATGGTGGTCAATCATTTAAATCTGTCCCGCAAGTGAGCAGCGGTTGATTGTTAGACCTTTGCTGAGATACATATTAGGGGAAAAGATCGGCTTCACACGTAAGTATTGGCCAATCACCGATCTCTGAAAATTAAGGAAATTGGTGCTGATAAATTAGCTGGTCGATAAATCATAAATCGGTGCACCACTACAAAAAATATGATGTTTCAGTACAGTTAACTAAATTGAGTGGCATACACAACAATATAGCTGTGAGAAAACACAATACTACACAAAAACCTTACACTTGTTGCTCCTAAAAAGAGTTTTCCATGTATATATTGTAAATTATTTTGGTTGGGATTCACAAATGTATGAAAAGTTGTCATGCCAAAAATAAAGTGCTAATACTCTTGAAAATTTGATACCCAGAAACTGTGAACATTTGCTGTCAAGTCTTGCCACAGATTACTAACTCAGTCATTCTACAACTGCCTCTAAACCATTCCTTTGTATTTCATCCTGTGCAGTCTCACCAGGTTTTCATGATTGTCATGCATTTAGCTTCCTTTATTTCTTCATCACCTCTGACAAGTTTTAGATTCCTTAGTGAAGAAAAGCTTTCCCACAGCAGGATGCTCCAACCCCACTGGAAACGAGGTGTTCAGGGTGCTCTGCATGTTAGATTTCTGCCACATGTTGCATTTCATTTGTAGGCCAAGACATTAAATGTTGACCTTATGGGACATAAGCATTTCCTTCCATATGTTTGCTGTGCCCCTTTTATATCTTTGAGAAAACTTTAAATGGCTTTCCTTCCACAACTGCTTTCATCATGGCGCTCTTCTGTAAAGGCCAGACTTGTTGACTGCTATTGGCTTCAGATCCTCCAGTTTCTTCAACGTTGCTGAGAAAATACGTTTCTTGAATGACTTTGTATAAGCAACATTCTGCATAGGTTTTGCTGAGCCTCAGACCCTTTGAGTAAATGAATGACTCCACTAATCCATAAGGCTTGAATTACAAGATATACAATGTTTCCAGACACTGTGAAGCATTAAAATTACCGTAATGGCTAACACTATCTTTCAGGAAGGAGTGATCTGTAGGTTTCCTTAATGAAGTCCATCACACTGTTTTGTAGACATGCATCACCATAAATCTTCAGAGAGGTTGAGACTAATGTAACATGCATGCACATCATCCCAACACCATGCCGTGTCTTTCAATGCCCCACATGCTGTTCTCTTATTTCTTTGTTCTTAAGTGGTACTTTGTGTGATGCTATGAGTAGCATGAGCACTTAATGTTTGACTTCTTCCTTTCTAATGAAATAAATACAGAGTAATAGTAGGAAAAAAACATCTCAACAAACCAGAACGACTGGCAAGCAAGAGCGATGACATAAAAACTAAATTGAAAGATCCAAGTACTGACACGATTGTTTTCATTTATTCCATGTTGTTTACTCCAATATGTTCACATATAAGTCATAGAAGAGAATTAGGAAATACAGCCAAAAGACCAAAACCTATTTTTAACTATAGATTCCAAAAACATTTTTAACAATTAAGTCAACAATCAAACATTGTTTTTTTGCTTTTGTTTCAGTCCAAAAATAAAAACTGATCAAGAGGTCAGCAGGGCCAGGCAGGTTCACATTCACCACAGTCTCCCTTCTTCATTTCCAGGCTGCCATTCAACCCCTAAGAGAGTTCGAAAACATGAACTTTAAGCTAAGGTAGACCCTCCTAGACTCCCTCATCTGAACTTGACCCAGAGGTGAGCAATCTTTGACCTCCTTGGAAATCTCAGAAGCAAGAACTTGAGACAGTGGCACACCCTCCTGTCCCCTCTGTTAGAAATCAAACTCACTTTGCTACAGAAATCTCTCCTCTCAGTATCATTTGTTAAATCTAAAGAAAACTCAATTTTACGAGTTTCAAGTCTTCAATTTTGTTCACCTGAAATGTCCTCTGTGGCAGACTGCTGTCTCAAAAAATGTGTGAGACTTCATGTACACATTTAAAATACCCAGCCCTAAGAATACCCTAAACATTGGCAGATAGAAAATATGATTGACATGATGCATGGCTGTATAAAAAGATTTGTGTGTCCATGATGGATATAAGTTTTTATCTTTTCGAAATATTCAGTGAAAATACCCCAAAAGATGCCTGGATACATCAGAGCATCTGATGAGAGAACTTTTGTTTCTGACATCTGACCCTTGGGTCATGTCTGAGTCTGTCAAAGCTGCAGCCGTGTGGGACTGGTTCTCTAGTCATTATTTTCTTTCAGATTTTCCATTAAAGCACTGAGACTCAACAAAAATAGTTTTTCTTTAATTCTCGTTGGGTTTTGTGCCACAACTGGAGCGAGGTTTACTTTAAAATGCCCAAAATAAAGCAGTTAAATAACATTTCTCACATACAGATAATTCTTTCTGTCACTGCTGAGCAGATTTGGAGCCATATGAATTTCAAATCAATTCAATTTGATGATGAACATGAAATCTAAAAGTTCTAATTTTGAAGCTGTAAAGATGAACTTTCCAAGTTCTCACCAATCCTGACCTGAAAATCCACAATAGCCATACACTCAAAATATACTGATAAAATGTTTAGCTTTTAGTTAAACAGTTCAAAGTTTTGATATGGTGTTTTAATACATAAAATGCTGAGAAGTACATTGCTATAAATTTGAATCACTAGTACCAGTTAGCTTAGTTAGTTAGTAAAGTAACTTGTACTGACTTGAAGCTAGAATTAGGTTGGATGTGACTTTATTGTAAGTAATTAGACTCTGAGCTCACTTAGCGAGGAGTTTTACGATGTTCTCAAGTACAGATTTTTCGCCAGTGTTCATCTTTTGCTGACAAAGGCACAAAAATGAGCTGCTACTCCAGTCCAGGCTATATAAAGTGAGGAGGTGAGCTAATCTGGGTATCAATCCTACACAGTTTTTTACAGAGAAATGTGCACCTCGTTTGGATGGGTTTCCTCCTAATAGAGGGTGATTAGCGAGTAACAAAAATAAAACTGGACCTACATGATCAAGTGAGATTTAGTACAGGTGATATATGATGTATTATGTCATGTAAGATGAGAATACAACAGTGTGACGAAGGTTGATTTATTGAAGAGCAAAGATCGTCTTAGAGAGCAGAGCACTCAGATTCATCTTCTGTGTGTCATTTATTCAGGCAATCAAATTAGCAATTGGTGGACTTGTACACAACTCAGACCGACTGGTGCAGTAGTGAGCCTATTACTCTCTCTCTCCTAATTAAGGTAGAGCAAACATCAGTCGGAGAAGGAGCTGAAAGGTGAATCATTCCTCACCCACTCACAAACATGGAGCAGCTTGGGATTAGATGGATCATTCACAATCACACACACGCACACACACGCACGTTTGTGGCAGGCAGGCAGCACGGTTGACAATCTGCCACTTGGCTGTTATGGGTGGGATTCGTACATTTGATTTAATGCTCTTTTACACAAGCACTTGATTGTTGCTCGTTTATTGCCAAGACTAGAGTTCAGGGAAGAATCTGTCACACGCATATCAAGTAAACATCACCTTCCTACTTACTTGAAGCTCAGAGAGACTGTACCACATCTGCGACAGTACAAACAAACTGGACGTGATTGAGTCAAGACAATAATTTCCTGATGCAGAAGGTAAAATGAGGAGTTTTTTTTTTTTAATGGACTTTAAGCTTTAAGCGATTCTGCACTTAGACTCACTGTACTTAAAGTCCAATTTAATCAAGAAAATGAGTTCACATTAGGGTCATCACAGCTGAAGGGAGGCAGGGAGAGGGATTTCTGACTTAATTACATGCACAGACCCACATCTTTAAACAATGTGAAATTACCATTGATTCAGACAGAAGAATTAATTAGTTCACTTCATTTTTCTGTATGTTCTCATGCATTTTCACATGTTTTCAATTCACCTTTTTTCTCTCCTTTAGCACTTAAACAAAATAGCTGTGCATGGTGAAATTTAAAAGTGAATCTGTTTGTCCCTGACTCTGAGTCTCCAATTGACTGCAAACCTGAGATAATTCATGTTGATTGTCACCTCAGTGACTGTGCTCTCCCTGCTGCTGTGACCATAAAGACCTAATGTAGAGCACATACATCTTGCCTTCACCCCACATAGGGCAATCTTTATGCACTCAATTAAATTGTAGTCTGTTCCGCAGTGTGGCCGTGTATTCACTGACCTTTGGATTCAGAACAGTTAGGAAAACATAAACAATGATCAGTGTGGAGCTTATTCCAGCCTCTGTGTGGCTTTCTGGGCTTCATGGTTTATTTTATTTGTTTGGTTTTTCAAGTATTTATTTTGTCTTTATTTTTGTTTTATTTCTTCCTCGTTGGGTAAAGTTTGATTAAATCCACAGTTAAGCCCGAATTTACTTGTTCCATGGCAGTTTTAGGTTTGGTTTTCATTTTGTTCAACCAAGACATTTGCTAAAAGATCATTAATTTCCACCCAACTGTCATGCAAAATTTTAATCAAACTTTTAAAGTGTCACCAGGAAGGAATTAGGTGTGTTTCCACCTACTGGTTTGGAATGAATTAACCAGGCAATGCAAAGTGCAATTTTGTCAGGTGTTCACTTCATGCAGGGCTTCAATGAACAGGAAGTAGAGATTGCAAACTGGCATGGACAATTCGACGCAGGAAACTGAATTGATAGCAACACTTTTTTTAGAAATGTGTTGCTGTCAGACAAGTTGCCATTGTCCTGTCATTGTCAACTAAGATTGTCGATGCTGTCCTGAACACGCAGAGATAGAAATGCAGTTCTAATAATTCCAACATTGGAAACAGCTGATTAGTCATGTCATTTTTGTGCATTTTTGCTACATAAAATCTTATTTAGTAAATGTGTTTCCATCTCCCCTTTAGCGCATTACCTTTTCCGGAGACCTAAAACCCACCATAAGGAAGCGTGAAAATTTATTTTCAAAATTGAGGAAGTTATATTGAATTTTGCCTTTTCCATCAACCTTTTCTAATGCAGTACTTCACCCATTAAAAAATGTTAATGGAAACATGGGCAGCTACTGTGCAACAATCCCTCCATCTGAGGATGTGAGAATGTGGCCACAGTGGAAAGGAACAACTCCTTCGTAAAATCAAAAAGAAAAAGCAATAAAAACACTAATTGAACCAGAATCCATATCAGTATGATCCAACTGGCAACGGGGACGAAAGAAGAGGCACACAGAAGACAGGAAGGGAGGAAAATGGGCAATCTAGGTCATACTAGAATAAGTCATACCATCATTGGAAAATGACTTATTGAGAATGATTATAGCTGTTAGAAAAATATTTCTTTTTATATCTGAGTACAGGTTACACATTTGAATGCAAATTACGAACCAGCCTCCAGGTCTTGAACCTTAAATATGAAATGTATTGCACTCAAATAAAGGCTTGGATGGCAGAGCAAATGTCACTTTTCCCTTGTTGCTTTGAAGATGCAGGATTGAGAACATTATTTCTTTGAACAGACAGAAGAAGTATTTAGTTTCTCCTCCAAATCTCAACTGAGAAACGAAAAAGTTCATGTCTCTCTATGAGGTGATGTATCCAGTCAATATATATATATATATCTATATATCTATATAGATATATATATATATATATATATATATATATATATATATACATATATACATATATTTAA